>PVJA010003611.1:33975-93542 GCA_004027025.1 Myocastor coypus
TTTTTTTTTTTTTTTTTTTTTTTTTTTTTTTTTTTTTTTTTTTTTTTTTTTTTTTTTTTTTTTTTTTTTTTTTTTTTTTTTTTTTTTTTTTTTTTTTTTTTTTTTTTTTTTTTTTTTTTTTTTTTTTTTTTTTTTTTTTTTTGTCTTTTTGAGACAGGGTCTTGATGTGCAGCACAGGTTGGCATTGAGCTCACTTTTGCTGCCCAGGCTGATCTCGAACTCACATCGATCCTCCTGTCTCAGCCTCCCAAGTGCTGGGATTACAGGCGTGCACCACCATGCCTGGCTACATACTTGTTTTTTCTGAAATACATTAAGCTTTCTAACTGAAATCTCTGGTTGTCCAATGAATGTAAATGTTACCAAGTACTTCTTCGAGGCTTTCCTTACAGTAGATGTTTTTCATGCATCAATTCATTCAGTAATGAAATTAACATTATGAGGTAGAATGAATAATTTCTTAAGTTTTAGAGATGATGCAGGCCCAGTGAGGTCCAGTAACATGCCCAGATCTATCCATTGGTAGGAGAGAACTAAAACTCAAACCAAGTTCTCAAAACTTCAGGTTGTGCTCCTTACCACAAAGGTACAAATCTTTCCTTATTTCTAAGGAGGTAGAACTTTTTTAGTATTAAGCTTCCCAGAAATCAGTGGGAGATGCCTTCTTTAAAATTTAAAAGTGAAGGGACAGCCAGGTAGCACAGTGGACTAAAGTGCCTGTTTCAGCAGTGCACAGTGGCTGGGGCTCAATCCCTGGTGTGCTGCGCTGGCCCCACCTCCAGAGTATGCAGAGATGGTGAATGAGACTGGGCGTGGTGGTGTGCACCTAAAACCCCAGTGTTTGGAAGACTGGAAACAGGAGTATCACTATGAGTCTGATTTATGTAGTGAGACCCTATAGACTCTGTGCTAAATACTAAATAAATAAATAAATAAATAAATAATAAAAGTACAAATAAAATTTAAACGTGAGATATATGTTTTATTTTTAGAAAGCAATTGACAAACATTTCTTAGGCTTAAAGAATATCTATATCTCATAATTTCAAACCTAGCTGAAAAGGTATGTTGGATGTGTTTCAGAAACACCATAATAATGGAATATTAAACTATAGTCATAATAAAAAGTATAGAAATATTTTACCTTCCAATTTTTTTCTTCTTCTGGAATATCTTCCAAATGCAGTAAAATTCCTAGAGAAGAGGTTACACTGGGGCACAGATGACAACAGATTCTGGCCAGAGAATTTTTCATTTAGATCACTGAATAGCTTTTATTCTGTTCCAACATGGTCATTTCAGCAGATTGAAGATGTAAAAATTAGCACAAGGCAAGGACCAGTTTTATTCTGAGCCCCAGCAAGAGGTCTGGCAGAGAGAAAAAGGAAGGAGGGAATAGAGAGAGGGAGAAAGCAAACAGATGGCTCAAGCAGGGAAAGGCTTAATAAGGGTTTTGTAGAATCTTACTGGAGACCTTGAGGGCTATGCCTGCTAAAGGTTGTCAGGTCCAAGGAGAAGTCTGTGTCCAACTGGGCTGCCCCAGCATTCCCATATTCTTATACTTAAATCGTGGCATTTTCCAAAGGTAAACAATGAAAAGAATTTTGTATGCGTTTGTTCACAATACATAAATGTCATTGTCTATAAAATATAGATACATATACAAGGTCATGAGTATTAAATAGAACCAGCATTTCTAGTAGACCAGTGGGTATTTTAGCTAACCCCCTCAGGTACAGAGGAGAAACCTGAGGCCCAGAAAGATTTACTGCATTTTTAAAGATTTTCCAAGCACAAAATAGAAAGAATTATGTCCCAAACCACCAAGACACTTACAGACCCAAATCCATGTAACTGATACCACCATGGCATAAATTTTTTCCACTAAAACCCAACCACAATCATTCTTATTTCTGACAGTATTCACTGCTATACAGTCTATAACAACGAGAGGATTTATAGCAGCTCTTGAAGTTTATAGTAATGCAATACGGCCTGCTAATCTCAGATTCTCAAAAAATAAAGCATCTTCCCACTTGAGAAAATATTGAGCTTCTTGGGGCTTTCGTACAGATCCTGCCCCAATTGTAAGTGGATTCCCCATACGAGGGCCTAAGTGGGGAGGCGGAGGGGCTCTGCAGGAGAACAGAAGCAGGGATCGAGAGACCTCTCAATGTACAAACCAACCATCTACATAAGAAATGATGACCTCAGCAGTCACAAAGCACATAACTACTAATTATAAAAAGCCACCACTCTAGCCACCCTAAGGTCCCTTTTTATTTTGCTATTTTCCTTTTTATTCATATTCATTTCTACGTTCTGTTAAACTGTCACTCCTATAGGCCCACACTCAATTGAATTTCTAGTTCACGTCCAATAGAAGGAAATGTAGTTTAGTCATTTCCTGTTAAATGTGGCCAAATTCAGTGATTTCTCATTATTTTATTTTTAAACTTTATTTATTTATGCTGTGGCCTGCTCAGCCTGCCCTAGGTGTGGGGCTGGTGCAGCATGCGGTGCCGGGGATCAAACTGCAGTCCCTGCAGTTGCGTAAAGCTTGCTTAAGCAGGTGCTTTAGACCGCTGAACTAATCTTCCGGCCCGATTTCTCATTATTCCCGTTGTGCCTTCTGTCAGGTAAGTACTGCTTCACTGGCCTTGCTACAGACGGTCTGGGGCTATGGATCTCTGGAAGGGGCTTATAGATCTTAGCACTGTGGCTTCCTCATGTGGAACCCGCCCTTGTGCTTTCAGTGTTGACTTTCTACCCTTTCTTCTGGGGCTTCCACGGTGTCTGGGTAGTTGGGCCACACTATGCACTCTGGGATCACCCAGGAAACCAGGCCAGCTCATCATGGCTTTCTTAGCTTAGCATTTAAAGGGAGTGAATTCTGTCCTGTGTGGGTTTTTTTGTTTTTTGTTTTTTGTTTTCCTGGAACTCTACTTGCATCAGAAAAATCCCTACATTGTCTCATGATTTATTCCACTCCTGCCTCAGCTCAGAGAACTGCATGCTGGTTTCTTAAGTCTGAAAGGTCACCATCTTTGCTGAGGTGCTACCCCAGGAGCAATGCCCACTTCAGGGTCTGGAGCACAGAACAGAGGATATTAACACATTTGAAGGAAAGGTGCTTTAATAATTATTAACAGCTGCCACTTTTGTATTGTAATTTAATGACATCTTTGTATTGGGCTCTTTTTTATTGGTGCCTGGAGTATTTTGCTATTGGGTTATTACACTGGTTATTTTTTTATTGACTACAAGATGGTCATTCCATTTGGCGGTTATAACACAATTTAGTCATCTTTTAAAGCACTGGATATTGACTTAAAATTTTTAGCTTTCCAACATCGCATTACCATAAGAGTTAATGAATTTTGAAAGGCTTATTTTGACAAGAAACTTGAGAATGCAGTTTTATAAAGTTATTCTGCACACAGTGGATGATATGATGACCCATCTGTTGGGCATATCTTGCTTTTAATACCATGAATACTTTTGCACAGTAGGGACTCAAGCTTTTCCCATAACCTCCTTGTTGCCATTTGCATAACCCCAGTGTATGAGGACACAGTGTTTCAGGAAGGGACTAGAACCTCTGCAGCAGTGAGTGCATGGCTTGAATTAAGGAGTTGATTGGACATGTCTGACTTGTACTCTTCTTTGGCTTACATTCAACCACAGTCTTACAGCTTGAAACTCCAGAGCCCTTTCTCAATTTCCATGAAAAGTTTAAGTAGCTCCTTTTATAAAATCACTCATGGAAAGAAATACACACACTATTTCTAAAAGAATGTGGAAAAAACTGGCAATGAGAATCGCCCTCAGGAGGGAGACACAAGGCTGGAGACAAAGGACGGAAAGAATTTTTCCACCACATAATCTTCTACCTCTTAAATTTTATACTATGAGCATATGTTACCCATTTGAAAGTGTAATTTATTTGCTGGATCTTCAAAACACTAAACAAAGAATAACCAAATGACCCAATAATCCTATTCCTGAATATATACCAAAAAGAACAGAAAACTAGGACACAGGCTATTAGCCAAAGACAGTAAAAGTATTCATCGTGGCCAGAAAGGGAAAATGACCCAGGTGGCCTTCAGCAGACAAATGTGGTATGTGCACAGCATGGACTGTTGTTCAGCCATAGAAAGGAAAGAATTTTGAGACATGCGACCGCTTGGATGAACACGGAGGATGTACAGGTGAAACAAGTCACACACAAAATGAAAATCTGTATGATTCTACTTCTTTATAAAATTTAGGATAGGCAAATTCATAAAGACAAAAGGTAGATTAGAGGTTTCCAGTGGCTTAGGGGAAGAGAAATGGGATAGTTATCATTTAATAGTCACAGGATTTCTGTTTGGGTTAATGGGAAAGTTTTGAAAATAGACCTGATGGATGCACAACTTTGTGGATGCAGTTGGTGGCCCTGACCTGTGTACATAAAGATAGATTAAATGGCAATTTCTTGTTTGTTTTTGCTGTTTTCATTGTCATTATTGTTTTATGAGATGAAGTCTCACTAGGTCAGTTGACTGGACTGGTCTCACACTTACTATGGTCCTGCCTCAGCCCCTGAGGGCTGGGATGATAGGTATGGCCCGTACTTATTAACAATAGTTAATACATTGCATAAAGTTGTCTTCATTGTAGTTCAGAGTACAAGATGCAGGCATGATTTCTTGTCTACACCTCATTAGTACAAATCTTTCTTTGCATTGCACAAAGAGAAATTAACTGTATATTTAGTCCAATAGTCCATAATAATAGTGGATTCTGTTACTACAGTAAAAATTCAGACAAAATGTAACTTAAAGAAAAAACCTCCGTGGAGCCTAACCTCTTCTCTACCAGTGACTTTCCCCAAAACAAATGTTCTTCTCACCTAATCCTGTCCTCCCAGGCAGGCAGTCCTGAATGTGTATTGTCCACAAGGGTTCTCTACATGGTACTGCTCAAAGTAGAAAGCTATGCGCTCACTCCCTTCCTGTGTCTCAGAGGTGCTGCATATCCTGTAACCAGCAGCAGATGTGGATATCCAATCACGTAAGCCCAAGGGTGCCTGGTAGACCTCCTGGCACGTGCGTGCAATGTGGTGCGCAGACTGGAAAGGCCCAGTTGTGACTGAAGGTCCAGCTGGTTGGAGGGAGGGAGCAGCCTTTAGAGGTGGGGAGCACTCACGCTGAGAGCTGCTGGGCTGGGCCTGTTTAGTACGGAGGGGGCCTGGCGACCTCCCTGGTGTGGGGGTGGGAGGATCACACCAGATAGAAGAGATTGCAGAGAGGCAGAGAAGGCTAAGTGGTGCTGGTTCTTGAAGGTCCAGTTGACCCTTTAAATTGGCTGTGGGTATGAGGTATGTCTTCTGTTCTTTTTCACTCTCCATTTACCATTTAGGGGTTGTACCTTTTATCCTTATCAAGCAGAGAGCTTGGACAGTTTACATTTTTTTGTTTTCTTCCCAACTCAAAGTGCGTTTGCCATCTAGTGATTAATCCATGTCATTACAACAGCCTGCTTAAAGTTTCTTGTTTCTCTGGCTCAAAGCCTGAGAATTTCAAGCGGCTGACAGCTGTTTTTGCCACACACACACACACACACACACACACACACACACACACACACACACACACACACACCGTTCATGTTGCACACACCCTGATGCGCAGATGGATGGCCTGGGTCATGGGGAATGAAATCGGAACCTCACAGTAATCATAACAGCCACAGGAAAGAAAAGAGTGTTGAGCTTATAAATTAAGTACTATGGAAAGTTTAAGTAGGCACAGGCTTGAAAATGGAGCAGTACCTGAACACAGAGCTCTCAGGCATCCTGGTCAGATGTGTCAACTGCAAAGAACACCACCTTCATTTCTGGGCTCTCTCTTCCTGTGCGTGTTGTAAACAGAGACAGGGACTTTATCCCCATAAAGTCCTTTCAGGGCTCTAATTCAGGGGTACTAATTAAAGCATAATATTTCAATTTCTGAGTTTCTGAGCTCATGTTAAAATAGAGGCTACATTTTCTAATTCTATCATTGTATCATTAAGTAGAGTCTTTCCCTTTCGGTTGGGAGGGTGGCATATTCTATAAGTGGCACTTGATGACCCTAAACTATGTACATAAAGATAGACTAAATAGCAAGAGTTTGGTTTGCTTTTGTTGTTATCCTATTACATGTGTAGGGGATTTAAGACTAAGCATCACTCATTCTGAGCTCTTAAAGAGCCTCAGAAAACACTGGCAGCTGCAGCCTCAGAGCTCCTAACCTTGAACTCCTATACTGGAGAAGGCACTGACTGCAGGGCATCTTGTTTGTCCTCAGATCTGAGCTGTGGGAATTGATTTCCTCAGCAGTTAGAGACTGAAGGTCTGTTTTTTGCTAGGCTGTGAGCTAGGTACTATGGATATAAAGTTATACCTCTAGCTAGCGTGATAATAATACAGGGGAAACCCTCTAGGTATCTCACCTGCTAGGTATCTAGGATGAGTTTGTGTTCTCTAGAGCAGAGAATGAATTTTAGGAGCAGCAGAGGTTAAGGAAAAGAATATATTTATTGAGGGAAAGAAAGCTTCTGTCCAAGAGAAAGAAGGGGACCAGAGTGTAATGCCCAGGAACATGCCTTTTCTAGGGAATTCTGTAGAGCAAAACCACAAGTGATACCGTCTAAGGTAGGACAAAACTGTGGTCAACTAATGAGATTGATAATTGCTTAGGTAAAATTGATTAAATCCAGGATCAAATGGGGAAGCAAGTCGCACAGCAAGCGGGCATGAATACAGGAATAGGAGATTTTCCTGTAGGGGGTGTGGATTAACCACTCTTCCTGACTTTGTTGAGGTAATAAAGACCTATTTAGAATATCAGTCCCTGATGTTTATCTTTAGAGAGTTATGTGGGTGCCCTTGTTTGATCTTTCAGCTTGAGGCATGGCCCACAGCTGGAGGTGTCTGTCTTCTCACAGTTGCAAGGTATCTATCTTATCTTCCATACTGGCTCCTTCCAGAGCCTAGCTCTGCTTGACTGCCTATAATATTTCTAACACAGCTGCCTACAACAGCAACATCTTTTCTGAAACTGTTATAACTCCACTTCCATGAGATCTAAGTAAGGTTTGCTTGCACTGAATATTATTCTACAAAGGCTACACCTAAGAGGGAAAGTTAGTCTGGTTGCCGCTTTGCTGCCCAGTTGAGCTTATTGTTCAGCTTGTAAATTGACAGCCAGGATGCAGCCTCTGGCCTCCAGCCCAGCAGCACCCCAAGCACCAAAAAAAGAGAGAATGTTATGTGCCAAGCCATTCACTCTGTCTTTGCAGCCATGTCAACTGTTTGTCCTTTTCACTGACAATTTATGTTCTTTTGTGTTTTGTTTTGTTTTGATGTATTTCCATGCATCTGACTTTTACAGGGAAGGCCAGAGATATCGGGTGTACGTTATAATACCCCTGCTGCCGGGATTTGAAGGAGACATTTCAACTGGAGGAGGAAATGCTCTGCAGGCCATAATGCACTTCAACTACAGGTGCCAAAATGCAAAATAATCTATTTTGAGCCGCATGGAGCTGTGGAAGGGAATGGCAAGGTTTCTATGCACCCTTTCCGGGGGGCATTGCCCAAAGGGACATTTTCTCTTTATTTTATTTTCAAATCTTGTTTATTAATTGATAAAATTCAGACGGAGTTGATAATCATAAACGATGGTCTTAAGATGCATCACAAGGTCCCTGAGAGATAGCTGAGTGGACTAAACACCTACCTAGGCAAGCACAGGAGATGAGGTTCGATCCCCAGCACCACATGGCTGGCCAGCCCTGCCCCCCACTGGGGCACGGAGCCAGCAGTTGAGTCTGTAGGTGGTGCTGTACCCCTGTAATCCCAGCACTGGGGAGGCTGAAAACAGGAGGATCAGTATGAATTGGAGCTGCATAGTGAGACCCTATATCACACACACACACACACACACACACACACACACACACACACACTATACATGGCAAGTGTAAAGAACCAAAATATTATTTTATATATGTATTTCCTGTCATATCTATGTAATATTGGTTAACAATTATCTTTAAATCACTGAATTATAGTTGAGCTTTCTATATTCTTCTTATTAGATAAAATTCAATGCCTAAGATACTATGCCATGAGGACATTTTATGATGATTCACTTGCTAGTAGCCTCTGTCAAGGTTGGCAATATTAACCTTGGTAAGAAAATGTAAATTCCTATCTCTTGGCATTTTAATTTGATTTCTCTACTACATCTTTATTAAAATTCTAGGAAAAAATGATAGCTTTAAGCTTGGAATTTTAAGCACTCCAGTTACATATTGCCTCAGAAAGCCACATGCTTGTGTCCCCCTGAGTTACAAGCTACCTGGTGGAAAGGCAGGTGGTGCCTGCCACGTGGGTGGCAGAGAAGGTAGCAGACAGGCAACCCGACTTCTGCTCACTGAGCTGGGAAAGAGGCTGAAGCAGAGAGGTGTGTGGCGAGGCCTGCTCACAAGTCCACTGCTAGTTTCAAGCTCTGCCCTGAGACCAAAAAGCCCACTCAGGCCCACAGTCCTAGTAAGTCGGAGCAAAGCCAGACTGGAGAGTGGCTTCCACTGCCTCTTATTTCCTCAAGCCACTGTAATTTCTTATTTTTCTAATCAAACCTTGTTGAGAGATAAAGGAGGCCGTAAAATTTTACACAGCACCCTGCATTTGTAAGTCAGAGAAGGGCTCAGGTATGTGGTCTACTTGGAGTGGGGCTTAGGTGTCCCCTTGCTTGGACTGCTCCCCAGTAATGGCTCTGGAGGGTCTAAAGTCACAGTCTGAGTGTGACATTGGGTGCAGTTTGTTTATCAGGACTAGAAATTGAACCCAAAGCCTTCACATTAAGATAAATTTCTATCCCTTTTTATTTATTATTAGGATATAGAATCTCACTAAGTCACTGAGTCACCCGAGGTAGGCTCAAATTCATGACCTTTCTGTGTCAGCTTTTCAGAGTACTGGGATTATAGCCATGCACCATCATGCCTGGTTTGGGAAATTTTTTAAAATCCTCTTGGTTCTGATTGATTTTTTTCAAGCTTGAATCTGTGTATCTCCCACAGTTTCAAGTAATAATTTTACTTCTTTGTTTCCCCCAGAGTATGCGAGAACTTTAATTGTACTTTGGTCTGTATAATTAGATTGAAAATTTGCCCATCTCTAGTTATCTAATTTATAACAGGACCCATAAAGCTTTTCAAGTGTTTAAGTCCACTGCTGTAATGTTTAACTGGGTTTTACCTGCTTCATTTGCCATTCTAATATTATTCTTGGAATATTATCAGTTGTAATTATTTCCTATGACTGTTTTCTTAAGTTTGAACTAGTTCAATGAAATACATGACTGGCTTTTGTTCAGCAACCCAAACTATAACCTTTTATTATACAAAAACCATCTCTATTTGCTGCCATCATCCTTAATAATATCAACATTTGCCAGGCATGACTGTATTTCTAACTACTTTCACTGAGCACACAGATGGAGCATAGAATTGTTTTTCAGAGTTCAGAATTCATCAACTGTTATCAGAGTTTTGAGAAAGAAAACCGTTAGCACAACCATGGGACCCTGTGTGTGCTGGCGAGGTTGCTGATGATAGAGACAACCTAACATGGTCGTTTCCTTTATTACTAAGTTACTCTGCTAAGGGTTTCACCCTTTCACCTCAGAAAGCAACATGATTCTAAAAGTATTCTTTTTTAAAATTTTTTATTTATTTATTTTTTTCTTGTTTCAGAACCTTTGTTTGTTTATTCACTCATTTTTATGGCCGGCTCAGCCCGCCCTGAAGGCAGGGCTGGCGCAGCTTGTGGTGCCAAGGATCGAACCGTGGTCCCTGAAGCTGCCCAAGCTTTCCCAAGCAGGCACTTTAAACCACTGAGCCATCCCGCCTGGCTCCCTGAAAGTATTCTTATCTGTTGAGGAAATCTAAATTTATCTTTGCTGTCACCAAATATGTAAGAAGGAAAGTTCATTCATAACCCATCCTTTAAAAAAAAATCAGTTTCTTGTCCTAAAATCTACCATCAATTTCATAACTTTTCCATTTATTCACTTCAAAACAACTACTTGGTTCTGCTACTTGCATAGGTGATATTCTTGTTTGTTTGTTTTGCTTTTGAAAATAGCATACCACTTATCATAAAAGCACTTGCTCTGTGTTTACTTAGGCTAGAATTGTATGCACAGACATTGCAGTTAAAATTGGCTGTTTTGAAACTTGCATAATTATTTGTTTGCATACTTTCAGAACCATGTGCAGGGGAGAAAACTCCATCCTTGGGCAGTTAAAAACAGAGCGTAAGTAACTATTTTTCTTTTCCTCCATGGTTGTTTTTATTATAAAAATGAGGTACCAGTAATTTGTAGTGATTTTGCATTATGATTATAGAACTGTTTGCAGAAGATTCCTAATAAAAATGATCTACCCAAATAAATTGACAATATTCATTAATTTGACCAAACCAGAGTGCAAATGAAGACACAAAAACTTAGGATACATAGGTAATAAAAATAAAAGACTTCATAATTGTTATTTATTTGTTTATATATAATTACTTCAATAATAATTATTAATATTTGCAAGGCAATTCACAAAGAATATGCCTGTGTATTCTCTGCTCTTTCTCCTCCATCATCCTGGAGAGCAGGCTAGGGTCACTCCTGCTTTAAAGAAGCCACTGGTTATGACTTCCTTTGTGTGCAGAGGTTCCAGGATTCTAACAATACTTTCTCACATTTGGTGGGAAAAAACCCTATTACAGAACTGTTTACCACCACTAACAATCAGCTCTCCTTTGAGGATATTTTCATAAGGGTAGATGAATAAAGTGTGCAGGAGACCCACAGCAAAAGCTTTCTCTTCTGCTGCCTATCATCTTTTCAAAGCCATGCTGAGCCTCCTCCATAGATCTGAATACAATACGGTGTAACTTCAGCTTTGCTCATCTCTACCACCTGGAATGAACTCTAAGCTCAGCATACAGTGGTCATTCAATGGTGTGTGTCTAGTTAGTTGTCCCCTCAAGGCCTCATGCAATTATGGGGCAGAGGCTTCTAGAGTTTGAAACTTGACTCATGATCCACTGGATTATGTTTTAGTACTGATGGGATTATGGGATCTGGGTACGGGATCAAGAGATCTGAGTACTGCTGGAATTATGGGTGTGGCCTGTGGTAGATAGCCTGAGGCAAAGAGCCTGAATATAATATAAAGATCGACAGAGAAACAGACTCTCTCTGTTGCTCTCTGCTGCCCTGGTTGGTTGGTTGGTTGGTTGCTTCTGTTACCATTTTGTTGCTGTCCTACTGCTATGAACTGGATGCTCTCTGCCTTATTCTACTCAGCCATGGGCCAGCTGAATATGGACTGAAGCCTCCAGTAACTGTGAGCTAACTGAATGTTTCCTTCCTTCATATTGGATGTTGGGTATTTGTTCCAGCAATAAGAGAAGAGTGACTAAGACAAGTACTGAGTGTTCCACAGATCTAATCTGCAGTCCAAATCAGCTTGCTTGACTTCCAGGTCAAGTTGGGTCCAGATTATAAAAACCTGGACAGCCACTTGGAAAGGACTAGATTTTACCTGGGAGTCAGCTGGTGGAAGTCTCTGGGTCCTGGAGTGACTTCACTATAGCGGTATTTATTGAAGTTTTATTCCTTGTTGGTAAAAAGGGTAGAGCAGGACTGGCGGTGTGCAAGGGTAGTGAAGTGCTGGTTTGTGAAGGAAGGTTGGAGTCTGAAGAGCAGGAGAGTAAAGGAGCGTTACATAATGGTAGAGACCTTCAGTTCCTCTGACTTGGGAAAACAGTGTGCCCGTGAGGAGGTCACTGTGGGAGCCATTGTGATCATGCGATGCCATTTGATGTGACCTTTAGGTGTATAGACACCTCAGCTGGCTCTGAAGAAAGGTTTTATACTGGCATCCTCCTAAGTGGGGTTCACTGAGTGAAGTATCAGAAGGTAGGGATCCCGTATCAGATGTTTGAGATATGTGCAGTTTTAACTTAAAATGAGTTTTTATATCAAGAACAGCAGAACAAAAATCTGAAAGATATGTTCCTATGTAAAAAAGCAACAAAAATTGTCAAAATCAATTTTTTAGATTCTGAAAAATAGTCAAAGGTTTATAACAATCCAAAAAAGTAATCAAGACCAAGAGCTTAATTTTGGTTAAACAGTGAGCTTGTAGCATTTTTCCCTGCCATATACTCATTACCTCTCTTCAGCTACTTGCTAGTCTTCCAGCCCTATACATCGCAGTCATGCTGCATCAGCAGGAGGAGGGGCGCAGAAGGTCCCAGCCCACCCATCCTAATGGTGCTCTGAGCATTGTCGTTATTTGGCCAATCTTGCAGTCATTGTTATATCTCCACTCAAGGGACCTGTATTAATTTCTCCTGGGTGGTGAAATTTACCTTTATGTGTAGAAGACAGTTAGCAACAATTACTTAATATCACAGATGCCTAAGGTAGCAATCATAGTTGAGCAAAAAAGAGCTTGACCAATTCACTTGAAAGGAAAACTTGAGGAAGAAGAATCCTCGTAGAGTGCTCATAGTTAGCATTAAAAACTCTAACATATTCCTAAGACTCTGAAAGTAGATCCTGCAAAGACAGTGGAATATATTTTTAGGATGAATAAGATGAAACAATAGATAAAAAAATTCATGGGATGTACTTAAAGCAGTACTTAGAGGGAAATTTATAAATACACAATAAAAAGAAGAAAAACCTCAAATCAGTAAATTAACCCTACATCTGAAAGAAATATAAAAAGAGGAGCAAACTAAACCTAAGGCAAGGAAAGTGAAAGAAACAATGGAGAGGAAGGGAAAATAATTAACAGATAAACAATAGGGAGAGTAAGTGAAAGCAAAAATTGATTCTTTAAATAAAAGATCAATAATATTACTAAATCTTTAGTTTCGGTAAAAGGCTTTGGTAAGTAAAAATAGAGACAACTCAAAAATCAGGAAATAAAGACAGATAAATCTTTCAAAAACACAAAGGGTAAAAGAGTACTATGAGCAATTGTATGTTGAACAAAGTGTGTGGAAAAATAACAATAAAAATAATTTTGTAAGGATTCTCCAGAGAAACATAATCAGTAGGAGAAAAAGAGAGAGTAAAGGAGAGGAAAGGAGGTGTCTCAGTTACTTTTCTCTCTTTGCTGGGATAAAACACTGCACATCCAAACCTAAGGAAGGAAAGATTTATTTAGCTCACAGTTTGTGGGTGTCTCAGTCCATGCTCAGCTGGCTTCCGGGCAGAGTTCATGGCAGAGGGCAGCCTTTCGAAGCACAGAAACCATCAAAGGGAGAAGCCGGGGCTGCAGCTGCTAGAAAGCCTCTCTCTCGTTATGCGCTCCAAGATTGGTGTGGCACTCATACTCATAATCCCACCCTTGGGTCTTTTTTCTTTTCTTCAAAGATACAGTATTATTTTATTCTATAGCCCCTCTTGGAATTATTATTATTTTTCTGACAGTTTCAAGACACATAATTAATACATTTCAATATTTGATACAATGCATAGTGTTGTCCTCTTTTAGTTATAAAGAGCCCAGGATTTAGGTGTTATAATTTTTCAAATCACTATTGGTACAACCAAATTTCTTCTCACTGAACTAAGAGAAAGTAGTTGTATGCATAATCCAATGTTCGATAATTGCAGTGTGTTATTGGTAATACTGGCAATATTAGAAGCTGTTGATTTAAGCCTTTTACAGCTCAGCATTCTAATCTAGCTTTCTGTTTTATGTCTTGTGGTTAAACAAGTTTAAGCATGACTTGTATAGCAAAACATATGGACCTTGAATTAATCACAAACTCTGGAAGCCTGTGCCAATGACAGCATGAGGCTTTGGGTGCGGAGCAACAAGATACAAACAATAACAGGAACCAGAAAGGGGAAGAGAGAGAGAGAGAGAGAGAGAGAGAGAGAGAGAGAGAGAGAGAGAGAGAGAGAGAGAGAGAGAGAGAGAGAGAGAGAGAGAGAGAGAGAGAGAGGCAGAGACAGAGAGACAGGAGGGAGAGAGAAGGAGAAGAAAGGAGCAGAGAAGAGAGGAGAGGAGAGAGAGGAAAGGGGAGAAGGAAGGGAGGAGAGAGGAGAGGAGAGAGACACAAAGAAGGCAGAGGAAAAAAGAAAGAAATTACTGATTTATTATGAGAGATGGGTTCACATAATTATAGAAGCTAAAAAATCCTTTGTGCTTCAGTGGTTTTATCCAGTGGTATAATTTGGGTCCAAATATGGATGCCTGAGAAACAAGGTAGCCAGTGGTATAATAAATTCTAGTTAAAGAACAACAGCAGGACAGTATCTCAGCAGACAGGTAGTAAGCAAAAGGGGAGAGTTCCTCTTTCATCTGTGTTTTGTTCTAGTCAGGACCACAGCAGGTTGGGTGATGCCTGTCAACATTGAAAAGAGCCATCTGGTTTAATGAGTCCACCAACTCAAATTCTAATTTCATCTGAAAATCTTCTTACAAGAAATAATATTTAATCTGGGCACTCCTTGGCCCAATCACGTTAATAAACAGAATTAATCTCCATAGAAACAAAATGCTAACACTGATCCTTGAAGAAATTGAAACTCTGAAGTGACCTATAATAAGAAAATGATCTGCAGTATTTTTGTAAAAAAAAATTCTGGGTCCATGTGACTTTGCTAATTACTTATACCATCCACAAAGAATCACCAACAAGCCTTTTGCTCCCCAAATAAGGAGGAAGTATTATTTCCAAACTCATTTTATAAGGCCAGTATTATTCTGATTCATTACCAGGATAATGAATCATTACCAGGTGATTATAAGAAAGGAAAGGTCACAGACCTATATAAAACTAACAAAACTACTCAGTGAAATACTGCCAAATCAAATCAATCAGAATAAAAGAACTATGAATCCTGACCAACTGGAACTTATCATAAGACTCTGTAGTTGATTTAACGTCTGGAAGTCCATCAGAATAGTTTACCGTGTTAGTAGAATAAATGGCAAATACTGCACCTCCTTAAACATAGAAACAGCAACTGGCAAAACTAAAATCCTTCACAATGAAAGACAAAATAAACAGAAAAGAATTCTACAAACTACAAATAAATGTGTACTTCAGCCTCACGAGAGGCTATAAGTGTTGTCAGCTAGCATCATACTTAATAGTGAGAGACAGAATGCCCTGCCTCTGTGATCAGTAGTGGGTGAGAACAAACATTCTCAACAGACATTATCATGGAGGCTTAATTTATTTTTTAAGTTTCAGTTACTCACTAGTATATGTTTTCTATACTTAATGCTTGTTTCTCATGGGGAATGGGCACAGGTACATAATACATCTACAAACCTTTTCTTTTTCTTTTTTCTTTTTTTTTTTTTTTTTTTTTTTTTTTTAAGACAGGGTCTCACTATGCAATTCAAGCTGGCCTTGAGCTCACTTTTGTGGCCCAGGCTGGTCTCAAACTCACACCGATCCTCCTGCCTCAGCCTCCCAAGTGCTGGGATTACAGATGTGCGCCACCACGCCCTACAAACCTTTTCTCATCTCTCTTCCCTCCTTTTCCACCTTCTTCCCTCCAGCTCTTGATCCTGTTCCCCTGTCTCCCTACTTACCATTATCTAGCTTATATTTTGTTCCTTATACTTTGGGTTTCTCATGTAAGAAGTTTTAGCAAGGCACTTTGGCAGGACATATATATATATATATATATATATATATATATATATATATATATATATATAGAGAGAGAGAGAGAGAGAGAGAGAGAGAGAGAGATGAAAAGGAGGAGTAAAATGCTCTTTTCATGAATCACAGACTCTTATAACAGAAAATCCAAAGAATTCATACATACATGCATATACAAACATGATTAAAGATAATAGGCACAATACAAGATAAAGCTTTGTTGCAAGCTACAAGATCAGTAATCATTTCTATATTCATCAGTGAATGAGTTGAAAAAGAAATTAAGAAAGCAGCTCTGTTTGTGTTGGTAGAGTTGGAGACAGCACTCTGCAAATTAATTTGTAGACTTTAACGCAATCTTTGTCAAAAATCCCCACTGGTACTTTACAGAAGTTGACAATATCATCCTAAAATTTATGTGGGATTTCAAAGCATTTAGCATAGCCTAAATAATACTGCATAAGAAGCACAAATTAAAATTGAGTCACATTTCTGTTTTCAAATCTTATTACAAACCTAGGAAGTAATAAAAATGATGTTATACCAATAGTAGGTCAGACACATCAATCAATAGAATATAATCAGTAATTCAGAAATAGACTCTTTTGGTCATGGTCAATTGAATTTCAATAAAGATACAATTCAGTGGCTAACGAGTAACCTTAACAAGTAATGCTGCATGAATGGCAATCCATGCACAAGAAAAAAAAGTTGAACACTTCATACCTTATACAAAAATTAATTCAAAATGGATCAAAAATCTAAATATAAAAGTTAAGACTTCAAATCTCTTAAAAGAAAATAAGAACAACATAGTGTTAATCAATGGCTTTTTAAATTTTACATCAAAACTATAATAAAGCATATAAAAATGCAGTAGCTAAGTAGGATTTTATTAACCAGAAACCTTTTTATATTCTAAGGAATACAATCAAGAAAATGAAATAATTCACAGAATGAGAAAAAAATGTTTGCAAATTATTCAAGCGATGTGGGGTAGTATCCAGAACATACAAAGCATTCTTATAATTTGATAGTGAAAAGAAAATTAATTGGGTTTTAATGGTGGAAAAAGGATCTAAATAGACACTTTTTCCAAAGAAAGATAAAAAGTTGCCAGTAAACAGATGAGCATATACTCAGTATCATTAGTTATGACCAAAATTCAAATTGAAATCACACAGAGATACATCTTTGTACCTTCCCACCTATTAGAAAGGCTAAAACAGTGAGTATTGACAGAGATAAGGAATAGCAGAAACCTTATACATCACTGTTGGGATGCAAATAGAATAGCATCTTAGGAAAACCTTTTGGCAATTCCTCAAAAGTTAAACCTAGAGTTACCGTGTAACCCAGCAATTCACCTTCATAATAGACTTGAGCATTGAAAGCATATGTTCACGCAAAATTTGAACATGAATGTTTATAGCAGCATTATTCAAATATAGAAAGTCCACTAACTGATGAATGTATAAACAAAGTACAGCCCATCTAAACGAAATAATACTCCACTATTACTTATCCATAAGATGGAATGTACTCATGTTTTCTACATTGCCGATGAACCTTGAAAATATGCTAAATGAAAGGCCACATATTCTGTGATTCCATTTTAATGAAGTGCTTCAGTGGGAAAATTCATAAAAATAGACTGCAAAATAGGAATGACTGTTCATGAGATAGAATTATCAGAGGTGAGGGATGATTTTTAAAAATGTGTTGAAATTAAGTGGTGGTGCTGGTGGAAACACCTTGTGAATGTATTTCTTAAAAATATCTACTGAATTGGACACATTGTTTGTTGCTGTGTGTGGGTTAGATCCTTGGGCTTTGCACATGCTAACCAAGGGCTCTTTTCTAAAGTGTACAACTCAGGGTTGATTTCTGGCTTTAAAGTGTGAGATTTATGACTTTAAATTTTTTGGTAAAATATACAAACTTTTAAGTGATCTGAAAGTTTTAAATATAATGACTTGATTACTTGAATATGATGAATCTATTACACATACATGTTGGTGTTATATGTCCAAAAAATTTTCACTGATGGTCTGCTTAACCTAATACATCTTTTATGTTGCCAACATTGTAACAAATACTTTCCACATTTTGCATCTCATTGTAACCAGGACAGAATATTTTCTAGAGCAGGATCTCTATCTTCGAATGGGTAAAAGTTCAGTGACAGTGGCTGAGCCTGATAGAATGTAGTAGGAAAACCTATTTAGGCGGGCTGGCACTGGCTTGTAAAAATACAGAGATGAAGTTGTAGAAGAATAAAAAACTCAAACCTAACTTATTATTTAGTTTCTCAACTGTAAAATTGTTCCAGGCTTATTAGAAAGCATTTTCTTTGGCTCTGGACACTTTTGCTGCCTCTGCCATTCAGAGAAAATTAATTGGATTTTAACACAAGAAGCAATTTCACTGCTAAGCCTCCTTGTGAAAAGATTTCCAAGTATTCTGGGAACAATTCAAAATAAAGCATCTAAGTGGGGAAAATGTTTGCATTCTAAGCATAGAAAAGATTATAATTATGTCATGCCCCTTTCTGAAGTAGAAGGTTATATTGTTGGCTTTGTTTTTGTTATGATGTAGTGAGTATAAAGACATCAACCACTAACCCCTAATTGGATAGAGAAATATAGCTTTCTACTGTTTTAATTATTTAGAATAACAAAACTGCTGTGCTGAATGTTAAAATGTCTGAAAAGAAATTCGGCAGCTTGGGGGCTGGCAAGATAGCTCAATGATCTAAAGCACCTGCTTAGGCAAGCTTAGGCAACTGTGGGGACTGCAGTTCGATCCCCGGCACCACATGCAGTGTCAGCCCCACCCCCAGGGCAGACTGAGCCAGCCGTAATATAAATAAATAAAGTTTAAAAAAAGAAATTCAGCAGCTGTTAATGTATAATTATCTGATACTCCAACCTTCAGAAATTGAAAGCCTAGTTAAGAGCATTTCTTTAACATATCTGTAATTTATATGGACTGTAGCCCTTTAACAGACAAGCTAGTAAAACTTAATATAAGGGGCAGGCATATTCAGTTTTAATTAAACATGGATATGTACCAAATGCCACAGGTTTTAACTAATAAAAGCTTGTAATAAGTCTTCATATTCTTTCACAAGATTTTCTTATAAACATCAAGCTTATTGTATTAAAATTGTCTTCTTTTGAGTTACACATGCATTAGTGTTAACAACAGATACATCTGGTAATCTTCATTTGCAGATTCTCAAACACCTCTATGATATAATTTGGAACCATCCCCTAAGCCTACCCATCTATCTCTTCACATTAATGATTGCATATAGCCCCGGCTTACTTTATCTGTTAAAGGCACTTATCTTTCTAAGTTCGTATATCATGAAAACCTACATTAACATGACTAATTTTATATCTATTACTTACAGAGTCTGTTTTCATCATAGAGTGTAGTTCAGTTCGCATGTTCTCTTCCCAGACACAGTGCATAGTGGTTTGTTCATATCATAGTTTTACGTCCCCATTGCACTGAAGAGGCCACATTGTGAGTCACCTAAAATATTTACTTTCAGATCCTGAACTTACCTTTCTTTTTTTTCTGAACTTATCTTTCTTTTAGTGTCTACTAACTAGTACTGTTGGCTTCTTTTTAAAAGCTATTTTCACAAAGTAACAATGTTCTGACCACTTTATGTAGCTCCTACATGGGCAAGAATGGGTGGGAAGTCATTAGAGGATGTCAGCTAGTCATTATGACTGATCTTTTTTTTTTTTTTTTTTAAAGAAAACTTCAGTTTTAAAACAATTTAAGGCTATAGAATAGATTCCAGGACTGTCAGAAACTGTTCATTGTGACTTACCAAATGTGGACATTTTACTTTCTTTGATCTATTCTTTCTCAGTAGAGATACATAGGTGTTGGTTGTTTTGAGCTTGTTTATTTGCTTATTTATTATTGTTGTTTCTTCTGAAGCATTTTGGAATAAGTTGCACTTGTAATGCTTATTTATCCTAACTAAATTTGTATGTTTAATCAAATGAGCAAAATTAATACTGAAATAACACTATTACATACTTAATAGACTTTATTGAAGTTTTGCTAACTTGCTAATGTCCTATACATCAAAGAAGGAAAAAGTTTAGTTTTTATTCTGGGTTCAGGATTCACTTCAAAATCATGTGTGGCATTTGGTTGTCTTTTATTTTTGTCTCCCTTTAATTTAAGTGGTCCTACAACAGTTTCATTGTGGGAGTGGACAAACCATCAGTGATTAAAGAGTACAGGCAAGTTGTTAATAACCATTGATTCCTGATGATAAAGTTCAGGTTATATATTTTTTTGCCTTGAATATCTCAGAAGTTGATGTGTTCTAAAGACTTCTAATTCCGTTTCCAGTTCCAGAAGTATCCCACTGATTGTGTTTTTTTTTTATCACTTAGTGAAAGTTCCTGCCAGTGTTCTCCATCAGTTATTTCTCTCTCTCTCTCTCTCTCTCTCTCTCTCTCTCTCTCTCTCTCCCTCTCTCATATCTGTTGCAGCTTATGTAGCAATAGGATATAATAGATGCATTGCTACTTTACCATTCTATACAGTGACTGAATCCTCTTGAATTTTCTTACTTATAGTAATTATGGTGCTTTCATGATTTACACTAGAATTGCCTTTCCTCATTTCAAGTCTTACATGAAAGAAAGAAGAATGCCTTTTCTCTGTTAATATTAGCATGGCCCAAGAGCGTGATCACTCCTATTTTTGTCTAAAACTAGGGTTATCAGAGAAACAAAGCAACAATTTCTACATCTGCATGACAAGAGTTTGGCTAAAGCCAGCATGTATAGACAGATATGTGTGGGTGTGTACATGTGTATTCCCCGAAGTCAATTGCCTAGGGGTATTATGTGGACACCCCCAAAGAGTCCACTACAGAAAAAAGTCTTCATGCAATGTCAGAAGTTCTTACTATTTTTCAAGAAAACCTTTTGAGTCTATATAAACATCTTGCTTCTTACAGAACCTGCTGCTTTTGGCATTTACTAATAATTACATGATATTCTCTGACTCCATTATATATGGTATTTACCAAATGCAGATTTTCTAATCCAATTTCCCTTGTATTTATTAGTTGCTTTTAACTTAGTTAGAAATCTCTTGTAAGGAAAAACTACTCTATTTGTTCATTTGTATTGGTCGGAGTCTATAAATTTCCATTTTATTGAGTAGTTTGTGATTTTGATATTCATTCTGCTCAGGTTTGAGGACTTCGTGTCTCCTGGTTTCTCTCCTCAGCCTTCATTTTCCCTGGTACACTAAGGGGCTCCAGATTTGTTGTTTTCCAGTACTGGCCCTGGAGTCAGCTATTTTTCCAAAGAATATGAGTTCTTTAATAAAAATGATATTTAGAAACCAAAATGTTAAGGCTAAGAATGATCATTGTTATTGGAATACCTCTATTTTAAGTTCTTGTGTATATATCTATATCTATATCTATATCTATATCTATATCTATATCTATATCTATATCTATATCTATATCTATATCTATATCTATATCTATATCTATATGTCTATAATCTTCCTTCTTGCCTCCCTTTCTCCCTCCTAGATAATAGTATAATATCTCTGTTAGTTTTCCACTGGTGCCTCAGTTCAAAAACTTAATGTGTTTTACAATTTTGGCAAAGATGGCCACCTTTGTGCTTGTGTGGCAGGAAAATGGCCATGGTTGTGTTGTCACCTAATGTAGTTTGCAAACAAAAATAAAGTTTCACCAAATGGGTTTGTTTGTGAACCAAGTTGTGTGCAAACAAACGTTGTTGTAAGTGGAGGTTCCACCATAACACATCCTTTGATGACCCAGCTCCTTCCATATTGATACCTCCAATTCCAATCCCACCCCACAGCATTTCTTCTAGCTATTGTTATTTCTATTTTATGACTCTTTTCCCTTACAGTGGAAAGCATATTTACATGTATCCTCCAACTCAGAATATACAGTAAGTAGTTCTGCAATTAGTAGTCTATACTGCTATAAAAAACACTTCTACTTACCATAATAAGTTTGTTAATAAGTTTGTTTATAGTCATCTTTGTCTCAAGGCTAATGTCTGTGAGCAAGCTACCTGGATTGTTACTAATTTAACATACAGTTAGGTTAATTTGCTTCAGTTTGTGTTTCATTTTAAATTTCTTTCCTCCGTTTTTCTTGAGATTTTTCTTTTGGATATGTGAAGTAAGCTTTTAATAGTCAGAAGTGCACAAAAGATATATTAAATAAACACCACTCCCTTGTACTTTCAGTTTCTACCCAACCCTGTGCCTACCCATAGTCATCAGCAACCAATTTTATCAGCTGTTAGATTTATTTTGTCTCTCTTTTTGAACAAATGAGTAGATATATGTGTATTTTCTTATTTCCCCGGATTTCTGTCACAAAGTTAATACACCACACATTCTTTTGTTATTTGCTTTTTCATTTAACAGTCTGTCCTGGAAGTCACTCCATGGCTCCATCGGTCCCTAGAGAGCTTTCTTCCCTTAGACCTCTGCAGAGTCTCCCCGGTGTGGATCTGACAACACTTTCCATCCCTCTGCTCCATATGAGCGTTGAGCTTATTTTCATTAACAAACAGCTGCGTGCTTCCACTGTCAGAACTAGACAGTGAATAACACTGTGCATACGCATTCATAGCTATTGAAGCTATATATTCAGTGCATTCAAAATGTGCTTGTCCTATGTTTTCTTCATAATATCAAATGATTTCTTCAGGTAAGAAATGGCTTCTCGACTTAATTTGCAGTTCTATTATTGTAAGGATAAATACTTTTACAACTGACTCTTTGATGGGTGAATTGTCTATTCGTGTTTCCTGCTCATTAAGATGTTTTTTCCTTCAGTTATTAAGAATCCTTAATATATTCTAAAGAACTTATAATTAACAAGTTCTTAACACTTTTTCTGTGCTATATATTACAAGTACATTCTCCCAGTTTGTATTTTACATTTAGTTTGTTTGTGCTCTTTAGTATCATGAAAATGTATTGTTTCTCAAATCTAGTCAACTTTATCAATTTTTTATTGCCCCTGGGTAGTTACAAAGATTTCTCCACACGGGATATAGAGGGATTCATTCACATTTTCTTACAATAGTTCTCTGATTTCATTTGTTTACATTTCTCTTATAGATTTAGAGTTTATGTTTGATAAATTTTGAAGTTTTACTTTTCTCAAGTGGTTATGCAATTGCATGTTTTATTTTATTTTAAGTCCTTGTCCTAGTCACTCAGCTTCGATGGTACATAAAACTTTTTTTTTTTTTTTAGACAGGTTCTCCCTATGCAGTTCAGGCTGGCATTGAGCTCACTTTTGTAGCCAAGGATGGTTTTGAACTCACACTGATCCTCCTGCCTCAGCCTCCCAAGTGCTGGGATTACAGACATGTGCCACCATGCCCGGCTTATACAACTTTCATATATACTCAGTTCCACTTTTTGAACTTTCTGTTCCAGTCACTGGCTTACCTGTTTATGTGTCAGATGTGCACTATGATAATTATAAAGACTTATAGCATGTGTTAATATCAGATAGGGCTAATGTCTCTGCATAGTTTTTCTTTCCATTTCTTCTGGTTATTCCTGCATGTTTGTTTTGTAAAATTCTGCAGAATCAGAGTTCTGGGCAGTGTTATGAAATCTGCTTTTAGGCTTACTAATTACTCATTGTGGATGGGACATCACTAACCAAAATTATTGATTTCAGCAAAGGGCTTCCTCCACGGTTCCTTTAAAATTCTACTTTGAGTCTTAATATTTTAAATTTTAGGTGACAAGCTGGCTATCGATTGTGCAAAACATTTAAGGATGGGGACCTTTTCTGCCATTTGATATAGCCAATGAATTACTCACTTATTTGTCTTTTA
Source organism: Myocastor coypus (assembly GCA_004027025.1). Classification (NCBI taxonomy): domain Eukaryota; kingdom Metazoa; phylum Chordata; class Mammalia; order Rodentia; family Myocastoridae; genus Myocastor; species Myocastor coypus. Next base: position 57,628 of record PVJA010003611.1, read on the forward strand.
AAGTACTATGCAAGAATGAGGATCTGAAGATATGCAAGACCATTTGCTGTACTATTGTAGGAGGAATGGAAGATTGTGTAAATATTTGTAAAAATTAGTCATGGCCACAGAAACATTTTTCAAGAGTTTTATGGGATGAGGGGCTTCCAAGAAGAAATACACTTCTCTTCTGGACCTTAGAAGACTTCAGAGAGGCAGTGTGCTCTGGGCAAAGCATTTCTCAGTGCATTACCATGCAGTGAAAGATAATGATTTTGAAAACTATCATTTACCTGGAATTTTTAAGAAATTCTTCTTTTATACATGATGCGCTGGGATGTCAGCACACCAACTCATCCAACACTGGTTCCTAGGGTTACTCATCTACGTAAGGGAAAGCTGATCTGTAAGCAGAAATCTCTAAATTGTGAGTGAATTCTTTCTAAGATGTCCAAACTTATTAGAAACACTGAACAACATCTAGTAAAATAGACAACATCAGCAATAAGTGGAGATTTCAGTAAATGGAGCATGAATTACCACTGGTTCTATTCCTATGCCTCAATCTCTTACAGAGGAAAAAATAGACACTTATGCTCTCTATTAGAATTTGTGATCGCTTGGTTCCATTCCATTTATTCCTATTATTAGACTTTGCTTACCCAGAACAATTGCTATGTGGAAGAGAGATCATAAAATCTTATATTAACATTCACACTGGGGTTATAATTATGGGTTGGCTTGTTATCACACGAGTAACTCTAATGAAGAATGAGAGGCCAACATTTTAAAGTGCAATACTGGTAGCCCTTGCTCAGAAGAAAATTGCCTCAAATCTGGTGTAGTGAGGATCCTTTCATTTATTCACTTTATAATAGGGGAAGAGTTTTAAAATTAACATGCATATTTATCCAAAGTCCATTTAACTGGTATTTGGTTTTGAACATGTTACAGACTGTGTATGTTTGGGTGGTTCCTGGCCCAGGCCTTGCCGCAGGTGTCACCTAAAATGGAAGCAAGCATCACACTGAAATAATGCGCTGCTGTTCTGCTTTAACTAGCTTTAGCCATTACTTTTCAGTAGTTAGTTACCAAATGCTTTATAACATTTATGTTTGAATATATATTTGGATTGTCTGACCAACGGGAAGAAAGCAAACACTTCAGCTCGACTTTTGGAGAAATATCTATAGGCTTCTAGATTAATCTGGAAACAGTTAAAATAGCTGCTGGGTGAAAAAGAGTAAAATTTAATGTGTCATTTTTTAATATGACCATATTAATTTTAGTAATTTCTTTTTTAATTTACAGTTGGTAATCAGTGGATAAATTACATTTCATTCTGTGGTCTTAGGACACATGCAGAGCTTGAAGGAAACCTAGTCACGGAGCTTATCTATGTCCACAGCAAGCTGTTAATTGCTGATGATAACACTGTTATTATTGGTAAGTATGTGGTCTTTGACTGTGTTCCTTGCCAGCTGACTTACCTCATGCCCGAATTTTCTCTTTCTCTCTTTGTCTTTCTTTCTTTCTTTCTTTCTTTCTTTCTTTCTTTCTTTCTTTCTTTCTTTCTTTCTTTCTTTCTTTCTTCCTTCCTTCCTTTCTTGTCTTTTTTGAGACAGGGTCTCACTATGCAGTTCAGGCTGGCCTTGACCTCACTTTTGCAGCCCAGGCTGGTCTCGCACTTGCACTGATCCTCCTGCCTCAGCCTCCCAAGTGCTGGGATTACAGACTTGTGCCCGAATCCTTCTTGCTTATTCTGCCCACACTTTTTTTGTAGTTGAGTTAACATATTATCTAAAACTAACATATTATCTAAAACATTTCTGAAAATGTCATTTTTTTCTTGCATCTTTTCTATTCTGTCTGTACCAATTAAAACAGTCAAAGATCCAGAGGAGAGAAATCGACGTTACACAGTGCAGCAGTCACAAATCATTGGTTTAACCTAACAGTCTAATCTGTCTGCTGTCAGTCAGTCTTTACTGATAAGTGGCCTAAGTAATGTTATTTGTTATTCTTACTTAGAATCCTAGTTCTTGGATTTCTGGAATTAGGGGGAAAATATGGAAGGAAGGTGTCATACAGAGTTCCTTCTATTAATTTGCACTGGTGCACAGCACATCCACCTCCTCGTTACCAGAGACCTGAAGTTATTTAAAAGCAAAGTCCCTTTATTAATGTATTGCTGCCTGTATGCTTACCATTGTTTTTCCTAATGTCTGTGTTTTCAGTGTTGCCTGGCTTTATGGATTAGCTTTGTCAGTGTGTATGGGGCTAAGGAACAGGTTGCATATTAATGACAGGATGAACCTAGTTCTTTCTTGTCAGTGATACACAGTGGGTTTCTCCTAAGACTGCTTCTTATTGATAGGTTCAGAATTTACTGGCTTATGGTTGGGCATGGTGGTGCGTGCCTGTAGTCCCAGCACCTGGGAGGCTGAGGCAGGAGGATCAATGTGAGTTTGAGACCAGCCTGGGCTACAAAAGTGAGCTCAAGGCCAGCCTGAACTGCATAGTGAGACCCTGTCTTAAAAAAAAAAAAAAAAATTAAAAAAAAGGAATTTACTGTCTTTTACTTTCTACACATATTAGATTTATTTGACTGTAAAGATGGATTTGTATCTTCATTTTCATAAACACCAGTGGCTTAATTATTACCATCATTGAGTTGTTTCGCCTTTGTAATATTATGTAACATGAATAGGGGAAGGTGAGGATGAGAAACAAAGAGTTAATAACCAACCAGATAAATGAATAGATGGGTGTAGATTTACATTGCTGTGAAATAGGCTATGTCCCACCACTGAAGAGTCTACTCATCTGTTTTAAATAAAGTGTAGTTTCTTAGCTACAATAAGATGATTCCCTAGTCTTTAAGCAATCAAATGTCACGAGATGTCCTGAATTGTTTGGCAGCCACTGTGCCTTTTCCATTTCTATCTCGCACGGAGCAAAGAAAAAATTTAATATCTAGGAATAATTAGACTGCCTTATCTGGAATATGGTTTAAAAAGTAATTCTGAAGCTATAAAATGTATGGACCACACTGTGTGTGTGTGTGTGTGTGTGTGTGTGTGTGTGTGTGTGTGTGTGTGTGTATGGGGGGATTAGATAGAATGATTCTTTCACTGTTTGTGCAGGACACTAAAGAAAAAATATTTTGCTCTCCCATCTGCTGCTTTATAAGGATTGTAGCTGCTTAGGGGCTTACTGGCTTCTCCCCTCCCTCAATATTCAAGGATTTCTGATGCTCCCCACCCCCACTCCCAAACACATCAGCTATTCTGGCCTTGTTCTTCAAAAGCTAACCTCAGAATATTTTTATATTAAATTTGGCAATAACAGCAGGAAGGGAAAAAATATTGATGTTTGTTGAAATGGAAAAATAAACAAAGCTAAGAAAAATTCAGTTGATCTCTTCAGGAAGATTTCAGAGCTGTTGAAGTAAAAATTGACAGATGTGAATATTTTCTATTAAAAAGTCACTTTGACTTTCAGCCTTCTTTACATAAGAGTATAAATGCAAAGTAGTACTCAGTGACAGATCTAACAGCTAAATAGGCTTTTTGAGGTTTTTAATTGACTTATTTTCTAGAATGGTCTTTGAGTCCTTGAGGGCACATTTTTTTTTTTTTTTTTTTTTTTTTTTTTTTTTTTTTTTTTTTTTTTTTTTTTTTTTTTTTTTACGCAGGCAAGAATTGATCAATTTTACTTAGATTTTTTATCCACACTCTTGGAACTGAAGATGTGGCCATGGGACTGTGAAGAGGGCTTTGCTGGCCTCAGAGGCTGAGTTTCTTTTTTTCTTTCCTAAGAGCATTGTGTCAGAAAGAATAGATTTCTCCCCAGAAAAAATCCAAAGGTCTTTTATTTTTATCTCAGTGGAAACTTTCCCATTTGTTGTTTCTATAACATGCCAACCCTGTTTAAATTCATACTACAGGGAATGATATTTAAAATTTCCAAAGAAAAGCTTATGACGTTAGGTTGAACATATTTTATAAATTTTAAACAAGTATTTTAAAGAGAAGGTTAAAGTAACTAGCAATTAATTTTTCTAAGATGGTAAACTTATACCAGCATATTGAATAACTTAAGAAAAATGACTAATCTTATTTCTCTTCATTTGTTTTCTGTGGAGGACCGCCTGACCAGCTCTCTTTGAAGGAAGAGCGACTATCTCTATTTTGACTGAGCCTGACCCTATTTCCTTGTATTGACATGTACAGAGCTGGCTAGGACTTTTGTTTATCCTTTCAACTGGCCTTAAGCAATGTATATTGGTCTAGCTGAGGTATTGGTGATAGTCTCTGAAGGTGGCATACATGTTTCCCTGGCAACCTACACCTGGTGCTCCTTAATGTGAGCCAGGTCTAGACAGGAAGAAGAGCTAATGCTCTGCACTGCCAGCTGGGAATGAGCCTCAAGACAGAGGCTACGACTTCCTGCGGCTTGAAAGGTTATATCAAAGCTGAAGCACCAGACTACCCAAAACATTAGATACTATCTGAATAGCATTATGCAGCTTCCTCTCTATATATATCCTCTGCTTATGGCAGAGGTAAGTGTAGGCCCCCCACCTAGCTCAGCTCACTGTATTCACTACCTCCCACAATTCTCAGTCATTCCTCCTCAAGCCACTCCTCCACTGAATAAAGTAGGATGAGGCCTTAGGTCACTCTCTTCTGTTCCAGAGAACCATCTTTGTAGCTGGACTTAGAGCCCCTTGGCTCCCCAGTAATTATACATATGTTTTAGTGTCTTTATTTTCACTGTGAGTTGCATGGAAAATGGTAGATTGGAATTACCCTGGTGAGATTCCAATAACATAACTTTGGGGTTACAAACACTGACTTCTCAGATCAAAACAAGGACCTAGGAGGGTCTCCTACAGTTTTCTTCATGAGAAAAGATTTACTTTTTTGACATTGAAGGTCTCTTTTGTATATATTTTTAATTATCTATAGACCTGGATAATCCTACTGCTCCTGAGATCTCAGGCCATATCCACTATACTTATCCATTTTTACTTTGGCACATAAACTAACATATATATGTTCTCCTAACCCAAGCAGTGCTCTCCCTTAAGTAGAGTTGAAGTGTATTTCATTGATGAAATAAGATGATTGATGTTTAGTTTTCACTAATTTAATGCAAAGCACAGTCAGGTAAAACAAACAAAATGGCAAACTTCCCCTCACAGTGCTAAGGGCTAGAGAAAAGCAGCCATGTCTTCCCCTTAACATCAGAAACATTGGGATGGTCCTTGCAGGGCAGCATCTGGGAGGTACAGAGATGAGCAGCGAGTGTGGGTGGTGGCACATCTCCTCAGATCATGAATATCAACTTCACAAGAGCAGGCTGGAGCATGCATATGAGGCCCTATAGTTGGAGGGCTGCCCCAGTAAGGGGGGTTATTTTAATTTTTCAAAGAGCTAGTCTGATAGGCTCTATCTTTACTATGTTAGAATCACGTGGGGAACTTGTCTGTTGTGTACCTTAAAAAGGATCAAACCCCAAAACAAATCAAAAGGTTGGATTGATGATAAGCACAGGGAGAGAGCAATAAACCAATGCTTGCTTTCTGCTTCCAATAGTGTTTACCTGATTGGTCTGGTTTGAGACTCAGGCATGGTGGAGAATGGAGCTGTTTAGTTTTTGGCCTTAGTATTTTCTCTTTAGGTCCTAGGTATCTGTCTGTGTGTAGTCAGAGCTGAGAGTTCTTTATGTGGAGGTACTGAAAACACAAGTTGGTGCAGAAATCAAATTTCCTTGAAAACAGCAGAGTTGGTGTGTAACTTTTTAATTACTGCTGTAATGAATGGCCAAAAGCTTAGTAGCTTAAGAAAACACCAATTTATGAGGTGCTGTGTCTGCAGGTTAGAAATCAAATATGAGTCTAAGATTAGGTGTCAATTTGACACCTGATTGTTGCATTCTTTCCTAGGAGTTATGGAAGAGAATGCATTTCCCGACCTTTTTCAACTTCTAGGTATTGCCTGCGTTCCTTGCCTGCTCAGCTGCTTCAGCCACTTTTGAAGCTGACAACCTTGCATCCCTGGGAATTCTGGGAAGTCTCCATCCATCTGTTTATAAGCACATCTTCCTACCATTTCTCTCCATGTCTTTGTTTTCCTCCTAACTTCTAAGGTCACTAGTGACTATGCTGAGCCCACCTGGATCATCACCCTATTTTAAAATCACCCCATTAGTAAACTTCCTCCGAATACAGCTTTAATTCCCCTTAGCCATGTAACCTAACATATTCACAGGTTTCAAAAGTTAGAAATGGCATCTTTGGGCTATTCTATCCACTATGAAGGGACTCACAGCTTCTTTCCAGGGTCTTCCTACACAGATCAGCCTCATAGTGATCCTCCTATTTTCAGCCTCCCAAGTGCTGGGATTATAGTTGTGCTCAGTCGCTATCTCAGCACACCCTGGGGGCAGGGCCCACACAGCCCACCAGGAATCAAACCCTGGTCCCTGCATCTGCCTAAGCACGTGGTTTAGTCTGCTGAGCTAGCTATCTGGCTGGCATTGCATAATTTCTTACCTAAGATGCAAGAAGAGTACATATTGCAAAACAAAAGATGAGTAAATCCAACTCCATTAAAATTTAGGACTTTATTAATTAAAGAGTTTATAAAGAGAATAAAAGATAAACGAAGAAGGGAAAGAAAGCATGTAACTACAAAACATTTATTATTCAAAACTCAAGAAGAACATCATAAGGCAATAAAAGACAAACATCCAAAAAATATATAAAAGGACATAGGAACTGCACCAAAGAGAAAGTAACCAAGGATCATAAACATGGGAAAAGATGTTCATTCTCATTAATGTAACTGTATAAATAGCAATTTTTTAGAATTACCAGACTGGGAAAAAATTTAAAACTGGGCAAGCCAAGTATTGGCAAGATGGTGGAGCAGTAGGAGCGCTGGCAAGAATGTAAGCTGCAAACCACTTTGGAAAATACATCCTGGAAACACCCAGGAAGTCACAGTGCCTGCAGCTTGGCAGCCCGCTCCTGCACAAAGAGCTAGGTGAACCCAAGAAACCACTGTACAAGTACAGGGTGCAGAATTGTGCACCACAGCGAAGCTCTGCAAGGAAAACAAACATTTATCAATAATAAATGAATAAATAAATCCGCGGTGTGCTCACTCAAGATGAATCAATGAGGGGTTGAGAAGATAGCTCAACAGCTTATTTGCCTGCCTAAGTCCTGAGTTCAGTCCCTGGGGTCGGGGGGAGACAGAGACAGAGACAGACAAAGGCAGACAGAGACAGAGAGAGACAGAGACAGAGAAAAAGAGAGAGAAAGAGAGATGGAGAGACACGGAGAGAAAGGGAAGGGAAAGGAAAAGAAAGGAAAAGGATTCTTTTTTTTTTTCTGGCTGCCTCAAGGGTGGACCTGATATGGCATGTGGAGCTGGGGATTGAACTGAGGTTCCCTGTGCTTCACTGAGTTTGCCCAAGCAGGCACTTTAAACAGCTGAGATAACCTGCAAGCGCCCCCCCCCCCCCCCCCCCCCGAAAAAGAAAAGAAAAACAAATGCATTACAATTTTTCACAGATAAATCCCAAAGATATAATGTTGAATGAAAGAAACAAATTTCAAAAGATTATCTGGAGATAATCTATTTGGAGAGATAGCTCACAGGCATAAGTACCTACCTGGCAAGCTCAAGGACCCAAGTTCAATCCCCCGTCCCACATTCCCTGCTGTCTTAACCTGCATGTCCGGGCATTTCCTCTGGATCCTGGATGCAGGTGCCCACCATGAGGCTCTGGAACTGGGCATGGTGGTGCGTGCTTGCAATCCCAATACTCAGGAGGTTAAGCCAGGAGGATCTCTTTGAGTTCGAGACCAGTCTGGGGGCCACAAAAGTGAGCCCAAGGCCAGTCCAAACTGCATAGTGAGACCCTGTCTCGAATGAATGAATGAATGAATGAATGAATGAATGAATGAGTGAGTGAGTGAATGAGGGCTGGCCTAATCGCTCTGCCGGCTAAAGTGCCTGCTTATGCAGAGCACAGTGGTGGGGTTCAATCCTCATCTCCACATGCAGTGTCACTCCCCGCCTCCCCTCCTGGGCAGGCTGAGACATGGACTCACTCCCAGATTGAGACTGGGAGTGGTAGCGTACGCCTGTAATCCTAGCACTTGGGAGACTAAAAATAGGAGGATCACTAGAGTCCAATCTAAGCAGTGAGACCCTATGGACCCTGTCCTAAATACAGAAAAATAGATAGATAAATAAATAAATAAATAAATAAATAAAATGGCAGCATCCTAATGCAAGAGATTGTCATGAAAATAGTGTAAGAACTTGGGCCAAATTTGTTAAGGAGCCATTCAAATGCCGAGACCATGTAGAGAGTAGAAAGCCATGTCTTCCCCAGGAGAAATGACCCACCACCTGTGGCACCTTTCACAGTTTCAGTATGTATCTTTCTAGCTCCTTTGTGCTCTGCTGTGTATGTCATATAGAAATGAGCACATGCCCAAGTACAGTATCTCCTGTGGTAGATTTTATTTTTAGAATATAGGAATATTTAGCCATAGACTAGCCATCCATCCATATCTCATTGTCTGTGTTGCATTTGTTAAGCTCCTTGAAGATTTGTTCCTTTTTAATCCTCTCATCTATTGAATACAGTTGAGGTCACTGCTCTGAGTAACTCCTGACCAACACTACAAATTCAAGAACCAAGCTTTACCTCACAATGTCCAGAATGTATTCCTACCCTTGAGAGCGGGAGACCTCATTGTGTTGGGAGGGGGCTTAGGGACCAGTCTGTGTGTGTGTGTGTGTGTGTGTGTGTGTGTGTGTGTGTGTGTGTTTGTGTCGGGGAGAGGTTCCCATGGACTCACATCCCAGTCTCCTGACAGTGAAACAGAACGGCAGTGTTCCATTCCAGCAACCCAGCCTCAAAACAGCTTCTGCCTCGTAAGGAGGATGGTAAAGTCCTCAAGTAGCACAACCAGGACTTTGTTTCTGATGTCCTTATAATTTGCACACTTGCAGGAGGTGGGAGAGGTATGGCCAAGCCAAGCAGAGAGGAGGTTTTGGGGAGCGGATTCTCCCTTCTCTGGCACTGGACTCCTGGTGCGGCTATTCCAAATATCTGACAACAGTGCTAATAATAATGAACATTTGTAGAGCGGCTCACATATCAATGAGTGTTCTCACCCCTACGAGGTCCATATCATTATCTTAGTTTATGAAAGCTTGAGTGAAAGTTGAAAAAGATGAAATGATTTGCCCAATTGTTGCTGGTCAACTGCCAAGGCTAAAGATATGGTTGCCAATCCCATAACTTAATTCAAGTAGAAGTCTATTAACTAAAGGACGATTTGCTACTTATAATTCAGAATGTTTTAAAGGTTTCTGCCTTATAATACTTAAATAGCATCCCCAAATTTCTATAGAACATTCAATACTTAGTTATTTGGGACTACCACCCACACCCACAGTCATCAGCTCCATGCCAATACTCTGATAGATGGCAGCTAAGTCTCTTGAGGGAAGGATAGCTTCCTCCATGTACCAAATTCCACCTATTAGGCTAAAAGCAGGGCTGATACCACCTTACTGCTCTGGCTGCCCCAGTCATGGGGTTCCGGGAGTGGTCAGCCTCAGCCTTCTGCTCCACATTTGCAGAGGCAGCAGAGTATGGAAGCTGGGGCAAAAGAAACACGAAAGGTCAGCTGAGCCCCTTCTGTAGTCTGTAGGACACCTCAAGGATCCAAAAGTGTGGATCTGCAGTAATTAATGCAGAAAGTGTGCTGGGGTTTCTGAACTCACAGCAGAGGACTGCAGAAAGCTCAGGTTGAGCTAATATGAAAGATTTGCCCTTCACATGTGAAAGTCACTGTGCTCGGCTCATTTGGATTTAAAAATAGAAGGGAGGGAAGCTGACAGAGAAGCTGTTGGCATGCCACGTGACTGCAGCAAGACCATGGAAAGCCCATAGTACTAGCCACACAGCCTGCGTTTGAGATTAGACTCTGGGTGACTGTGAGGCACCCTTGAGTTTAATATTCATAATCACGTGACTATGAGGTAAAGTCGATGGAGAATCTGATTCATAACTGCAAGTCTTTCTTTCCTGAAGTACTTGGTGGTTGTATCACTTGGAGCCACTTGAGCCACACATAGGAAAGCTCAACAATAGGGGAGATGTATTACTTCATATAACAGAAAATTCTAAGGTTGGCTAAGGATCTAAAGTCTTTCTTCTGAGCTGGCAAGAGGGCAGACTATGCACAGGCTTAGGCAAATGCAGGGACCAGCATCACATACCATCCGGCCCTGCCCCTGGGTGCTCTGAGCCAGCCACCAAGAGCCAGCATGGTGGTGCCTGCCTGTGATCCCAGTGCTGACCAGACTGAAAACAGGAGGATCACTATGAGTCCAAGCTGCATAGTAAGATCCTGTACCAAATACATTAAAAATAGATAAATGAATAAAATGGTCTTCTTTCTGTTTTCCAGCTTCAATATGTCTGTTTGTCTCCCTTGTATTTCAAAATGGCTGCATCCACTCCCAGAATTATGTCCTCTTCCAACCTTTCAACTCAGTATCCAAAGGCTGAATAAGATAGCGTTCTTCTCTTCTGCTGTTCTGTACAGGGAAGAAAAGCTTTCTCAGAAGTCCTCCAAATATATATATTTTTAATCCAAATACATAATTTTTTTTTTCAGTACCAGGAAATGAACTCAGGACCTTGTGCTTGCCAGGCAAGTGCTTATAGCACTGAACCATCTTCCCAGCCTCCTCTAAAGACTTTTTATCATGTTGCTCTGGCTAGAACCACAACAGTGCCATTTCCTAAGCTAGTCAGTGGTAGAAATAATGAAATTACCGTGGCTCAAGGCTCACACCTGGATTAGGCAGGGCTTCCCCTGATACCTTAAACAAAACTCATGTCGTATCAGCAGGGGGACATGGAGTGTACAGGGCCATACACAGTGTCTGTCACAACAGCAAGGGTGCTCAGTTTTATTGTTTCTACTTATAGGCTCAGCCAACATAAATGACCGAAGCATGCTGGGGAAACGTGACAGTGAGATGGCTGTCATTGTGCAGGACACAGAGACGGTCCCATCAGTAATGGATGGACAAGAGTACCAAGCTGGCCGGTTTGCCCACGGACTGCGGCTACAGTGCTTCAGGTTGGCCCTCCAAAGCACCATGCACGCTCGTGCACCCTCTCTGGGGCCTGGGTGGATGTCTTGTCCTTGGCACATGCGTCATCCTCAATCCTGCTTTCTCCTAACGTGGTGTCTCCAAAGCAGAGGGTCTGCACTCTAGTGTGTGAGGTCCCTTGACACAGTACACAAACACTATTTTTTTCTTTAGTAATCTCCAATTAATCTCTTATTTTTATGAGTAATAGGACAAACTAGCATTTAAAATAGATTAAGTGATTCACAACCAGGCCAAGTAAAACCATGTGGTGTCTAGTTAAGATTTTTTTTTTTTTTAAGAATTTCTTTTATTTATTTATTTTTTTCTTCTTTCAGAACTTTTGTTTGTTTATTTATGTTTATGGCTGGCTCAGCCTGCCCTGAGGGCAGGGCTGGCGCAGCATGTGGTGCCGGGGATCAAACTGTGGTCCCTGCAGCTGCCCAGGCTTTCCCAAGCAGGCACTTTAGACCACTGAGCCATCCTGCCGGGCCCCTAGTTAAGCTTTAAAGTCTGTTCAGTTTTTAAAATTCACATGGTTCAGTGATATGAAGATATAATAAAAATGAGTAAATGTGTTTTCATGATCAACACTGTCAGATTTAAACACGAAATGTCAAGTACTGAGGTTTAGGATGACACCAGATATGAGATTTGCACAAATCTGTGGTCAAGCAGAGAGACTGCTGGGTTAAAAAGCCAAATCTGTGTGTCCCTGCATGAGTCCTTAATTTGAGTAAGTGCTGTTGAGAACAGTTCAGAGCTGGGCTCTAGCCAATCCCAGCTCCAGCAAAGTGATTCTTCAGTGGCTTCTCAGCTCACACATAAATGAGCACATAGGGTCCTTGTGAACACGCTGAGCTCCTCTGCCTGGGGAGCACCTAACCGCTCTGTCCCTGGGCCTTCGCACAATGTTTACCGTTTTATGCTGCTGGTTCCATGATACTGTGGCTCTACAGTTAGATGCAGCAGGTATCCCTGACAGTGCGGGTTGTGCTTCATTCTATTTGGGGAAGGGCCCTGCACTACAGAGTTGTGGCTTTAACCCTTCCTGGTCAGTGGTCCATTTCAGAAACTGGCTCACTCACAGAGGTGCACACCAAGCTCTCCCTCCGTGCACATGTGGCGGCCCTTGCCTGTGCTCCTGGCAATCCAAACTCTGGCTTCCCAGGCTGAGATGAGCTTTGAACCCAGAGACATTCACTCTGTGCTCTCTGCTCCAGTAGTTCAAACCATCACTCTAGACCTGTCAGTAACTCTTAACAACTTCATTGTTTTATTCAGTACCTTCCTTTATTAGTTATTTTACTAGCTAGTTTTTTTTTTTTTATTGAAACTACTGATGTTGCAATAGAGTGCTAATGTGAATTTGTTTTGTATAGCAGGGAGAGTTTAAAATTCATACCCTGCTTATCAACCTTACCTTTTCAATTCTGTGAGAATTTAAAGTCATGGTGTCTCAATTACTCTTCTCTCATTGCTGGGACAAATATCTGATACTTGCAGTTAAAGAAGGAAAGATTTATTTAGTTCAGCGTCAGTGGAGGTTTCAGTCCATACTCAGCAGACTCCAAGGTGGAGCAGACTAAGGCGGAGAGCAGCCTTTCGTGGTGGCAGCAAAGAGCAGAGAACAGAGGGAATGGCAGCAGCTCAGGCAGCTAGCTAGCTTCTCTCCCCTCCTTGCGTAGTGATGCAGGTTACCTGCAGCAGCTCCATACCCACAGTAATCCATCACAACCTCCAGACATGGCCCCATGACTACAGGAGGCCTTGGCGGGGCACCTAGGTACAAACCATAACAGGTGGGCTTCTTTATAACTTTTTAAATCTATAATAAGCTAGGCAGTTCTGATAAATGACACTTTATTTTCTTGTGCAGTACTAGTGATTGAACACAGGACAAACACTGTCATTAAACTAAATCCCCATTACACATATCTATGAGTACCATGTGATGTTTTGATGTATGCAATCATTGTGTAATGTTGGGCTGGGGAGATAGCTCCATGGCACAAGTGCCTGTCTGGCAAGTGCAAGGTCATGAGTTTGAACCTCGGTCCCACAAAAAAAAAAAAAATCAAAATCTATACAACATTGTGTAATGTTGAAATCAGGTTAAATATCTCAGTCTCCTCAAATATGCACCATTTCTTGGTCATGGAAATGAAACCCTTTTCTTTAAGTTGCCTGACATGTACAGCACTTATCATTACCTGTACTCAGCCTGCTATGTAATAACAGAGCAGCATTTTACTCTCCTGTCACACTCTGCCTTACAGTAGTATCCACTACTCCATCTCTTCATTCTTACTTTCCTCTCCAGAGCCTTACTCTCCTCAGCATCTGGTGACCCCACTCTACTCTCAACTTGTGGGAGACCAGTTTATGTATGTTCTGGTACAAGTGAGATCACGGTACTGGTCTCTCTGTGCCTGCGTTATTTCACTTAACACAATGGGCTACAATTCCATCCGTGTTGTCCCAAATAATGCCATTTCATCCTTTCTTTATGGCTGAACAGGATTCCAGTATGTACCTGCACCCCGTTTTATTCTCTATCCATCCATCAGTTGATAGACACTTCAGTGCTTCTATTTCTTGGTTATTGTGCACAGTCCTCAGTAAACACAAGAGTACAGATGCCTCTTGACATAATTGCTAGATTGAACAGTAGTGCCTCTTTAATTGTCTAAAGAACTTCCATACTGTTTTCTGTAATGCCCTTACTAATTTACTACCAGCGCAAGGGCTTCCTGTACTCCATATTTTGGCCAGTGTGCTAATGCTTTTAACATTTGATGTGTACCATTTCACCTTTCCTGTACATACAGAGTGACATACTGCATTTCTTTCCCTGAAATAACATTAGAACCTTGTAGGTATAGAGCACTATTTAAATAGCGTTATACACATTTTCCACATCAGTAAATACACTTCTATGACATCTTAATAGCTACATCATATTTCACTGTATGTGGATGCTGTAATTTCCTTAACAAATACTTCATGTTTGGCAGTGTTGGCTGACATAACAGTGGATCTATTCATATGTGTCATCTTGTTCACTGCCTACGTTGTTTCTGAAGACTAAAGAAGCTGCCTTTGCTGTCTAACTTCTCATTATTTACCAGCAACATTTCGGAGAGCTTTTGATTTCCGTTTTTATTCAATTCTGTCATTTTAGTTACTCTCTGCCAGGGGGTTGAGGTTCAAATGAAAGGTCATTATTCTAATTTCCACTTCTAGGCTCTTGAGAGATGTGTTTATTAGTTATGAGTAATTGTTCTTTTCCCGTTGTCTAGCCTATTCATGTCCTTTGCTCAGTGTGTTGGGATGTCTAACTTTTAGTTAATGACTTATAACTATTTTAAATTCTGTATTTAAGATGCTATATACATTTATAAATAAATAAGGTTGATCAATTTCCTTCTAATCCTATTTAATAAAGCAGTAGGTGGAAATTTCTCAAGTCCTATTAACCAAACCTATCAGGTTCTTATTTTCCCCTTCCTCCTGTGTACTTCCCCAACCCAAGATCAAATATTTACTTATGTTCTTTTCTAGTACAGTACTTGTTTGATTCTACCTTTGTATTTAACATGTGCAGTTTATTTTGATATAAGAAACAAGTCCCTTTCTTTTCTCTAAGCAATTGATTCAGAGGTGTATCATACGTAATAGTAATCTTTACCTATCTAATCTGCAGTGTTTGTTTTTTTCATATGTGACACTGCCGTATGCTCCAGTCTCTCTTTGTTATACTGAGAGTCTGTTTACTTACCTGCCACTGTGCTAGCATTTTTATTCTTGTGGCTGAATTTATTGACTGATTGATTGATTGATTGATTGATTGATTTTTGAGATAAGGTCTCCCTATGTCCTTTCAATTAGCTTTGAACTCACTTTGTGGCCCAGACTGCCCTCTAATTTACAGCAATCCTACTGTCTCAGCCTCCCCAGCACTAGGATTACAGGCTTACACCACTATGCTCAAATTTTTATACTACTTTTTTCTGTGCTGCTTCCTCAATTTAGTACCTTTGTCAGAACAATCTTGGCTATTTTTAAATATTCATTCTTCTATATGAACTTGAGGATTATTTCCTCAGGTTCTCCCACATCATTATGAGTTATTGTTTAAGTTAGGATTATGTAAGATAAAAGTACTTCACATCTTTATAATACTGAGTCACCCTACTGAAACAAAAAGGTGTGAGCTCTAATTGACTCAGAGGTTTTGCTCTTCAGGAAAGTTTTAAGGTTTTCATTACATAAAGTTATTCTTCAGTAAGCCACTCAGTCTCCTTTCTTTTATGCTGATCCTTTATTTTCATGAGAAGTTAATTTCTAGATGCTTTATGTTTCCTGCTAATTTTCACACTGTCTTAATGAGGCAGTTGTTGTTGAAAAATTATTTTTCCTTTTTCCTAATGGCAAACATAGATAATACACTGAAAAGCTCCACAGAGAGAGAGAGAGAGAGAGAGAGAGAGAGAGAGAGAGAGAGAGAGGCACCACAGAAACCTCATGTCAAGTTTAGCTTCTCTTCATTACAAAATGTGCCCAGAGATAAATAATGTGGCCTAGAGCACAGCCATTTTCTTGCTTGAAAAATGCAGCTCGAGTCCATTTTCCATCTGGGCTATTTTTGAACAGAAATCGAGAGACACATTTCAATGTGAAGTCAATTTTAAATAGAGAGAGGATCAACCACGGGGGTACTGCTCTGTCACAGACTGCAAGCTGAATAGTTCATTCAGTCATGGAAAATTATCCAAACTTTTCTGATATAGCCATCATGCAACAGAAACCATTACTCATGCAAATAAAGCTCAGAATCCTTTCAAATGATAGACATGAGGAATAAAGAGAAGAGAAATTGTTTTTTGGTGTTTTTTAACCTTCCTACTTTGTAGGAATGCATAAACTATCAAATATTAAATCAGTATCAATATGCATATCAACATATAATCAAAGTAGTTTTACCATAAACTTTAGTCCTCAAAAGAATAACCACAGGACTTGATAATATCTTAAGCATACATTCTAATATTTTGTAGTAAAAAAAAAACTGGCAGGGAAAATATTGCCAACTATTGCTAAATATTGCCTGTCCATGACTTACTAAATTTTTTTTTTCTGTAAAAAATCCTTAACTGGTACATTGGTGGAAACATTACCTCATCTTTTTTTCTAATTTTTTTTAGTGTGTTTGATTGTTACAGGGTCTCACTATATAGCTCAGACTCATAGTGATGCTCCTGTTTTCAGCCTCCCCAGCACTGGGATCACAGGCATATGCCACTATGCCTGGACTCTGGCTGGCTCAGCCAGTCCTAGCTAGGGCAGGGCTGGTGTGACATATAGTGCCAGGGATCGAAATGTGGTCCCTGTGCTTGCCTAAGCAGGCACTTTAGTCTGCTTAGCTATCTCACTGGCCCCCTTTTTTCTAATTTGAAAGTCAAATGAGAGAAATAATCTTGCTCAGTTTTCAGCTGCTTAGACCTGACCCATGTCAAAGATGTCATTATAATTAACTTATTTCCATAACCTACCTTGCCTATCAAATTTGATGCAATAAAATTTTGCTTTGGGTCTCCATCAGTAGACAGCATCTGTGTATAAACATTATCCCTTAAATTCTTAAAATTTTGAAAGTTATTCTCCTATGACTGAAGATGCTACTTAGAGTTAGGGATGGAATTTTCAGAGGTTATAAAAATTAAGAACCCGAGTGCATCCATGGTGGCAGACCCACTCAAAAATTTTATGCACCAGATAATGTTTAGGTGGAAAATAAATTATCTGCCTTTTATCCCTATAAGATTGGCTGATATTTTTCATGAGTTAATAGTGTTGAAGGCAACTAGGGGGAAAAAAAATGCCTAGTAGAGAGCTTATGGTTTAAGCATCCCTTCTGGAATAAATTTATATATTCTTTGACCCAAGAGTTTTAATCCTAGAATTTCTTCTGATGAAATAATCATAGAAATCCACAAAACATTGTATGTGATGAATAAATTATGCTCATTATTGTGCTGTTCATAATAGAGAAAAATCAAAACCTTGTAAATGTTCACAATAAAATAATTGGTTACCAAATTTTAAATGCAGGGAAATTTTTCAGCCATTGAAAAATAATAATATAAATCTATGCTTATTTAAAGACAAAGAGGGGGGCCAGTGAGATGGTCCAAGGGTCTAAAACGCCTGCTTAGGAAAGCTTAGGCAATCACTGGGACCACAGTTCAATCCCCAGCACCACATGCTGTGCCAGCCCCACTCCCAGGGCAGGCTGAGCTGGCCATAATAAAAAATAATAATAAAATATAAAGACAGGGAGAATGACGGTAGACTGATATCCATATTATCTGAATTTGACAGTACCCTTTGGCACACTGCTCTGTGTGGTCTCAGGATGCCACATCCTCTGTCTCTTCTTTAGCCCTGAGGACTGCTCTTCTCCCCTACTGTTGAGGCCTACTGTGTCCCTTTCTATTTATACTTTCTCCCTTTGTGGACCCAGTAAAGTGTATATGGTTTTATGAGCACATAGTACCAACCAAGCCTTCTCTCCCAATCTCCAGACCCATTGGACCAGCTGCCTACTCAGCATTTCCTCTTGGATGTTTAATAGGTGTCTCAGTAGGCTCAGCACTGAATTGCTGGTCTTGCCCCTGGCCCTGGCTATACCTACAACATTCTCTGTCTAGCCAATTCAAACTACATTCTTCCAGGGCTCAAGATCAAAACTCGTCCATTCATCCTGGATGCCTGACTTCTTCACACCTTGCTCCTCTCTGTTGTTTGAACTTTGGCTCCATAGTCCCTGCCACCAGGCCAGCACTACCATCAAACCTCACCCAAGTCAGCGTGGTGGCTCCTCACTGGTCTCCTTATTGCTAGCCTTGTCCTCAGAATCTGTTCTCAGTGGGTCAGTTACATTTACTATGTCAGTTAGATCCTGTTGCTCTCTGTCCAGTGTCTATGATGAACCTGCATTTCACTCAGTGTGAAAACCAAAGTTTTTATAAAGCTTGTTCTCCCACTCTCCTCTCTTCAGATAACACCGGCCTTTCTACTATTCCTTGAGCCTACAAGGCATGTGAGA
Source organism: Myocastor coypus (assembly GCA_004027025.1). Lineage (NCBI taxonomy): Eukaryota > Metazoa > Chordata > Mammalia > Rodentia > Myocastoridae > Myocastor > Myocastor coypus. The sequence goes on from PVJA010003611.1 coordinate 75,925, forward strand.
AATGTCCTTTGTAGTCCATTTGCATTCAACTCAATTACTAGTACGTTTCCAAACCTTAGTTTTCTATCTATAAAATGTGAACCATTTTCCTTCCCTTCCAGCCTCACAGGATGAAGGTGGTAGTGCTTTTGAGTCCTCTAGCCTTCTGTAAGACCAAGAGCCACTGTACTTTGTATATCTGACCTCTAAAACTTGCTTTGCTTTTTCAAATGATTTCTTGTTCCTTCTAGGCTTGTTTAGGTAGATTAATTCTGGTAATATCTGGTAAGTCACTTATTTTGTGCCAGCCACCCTTAGAATACGAGAGTAGCTAAGTCAAGGTCTGTTAAAGAATATGCTTTCTAGAGATGCGAGATGGGCCTATTAAAGACCTGACTGCCTAAAAACTACAAGGTGTGTAATAAAAGCAAAACATAGTAAGTATGTCCTGGGTTTGACTGGGAGGTAGGAAACATAGAAGTATAAAAAGTTTTATAGAGCTAATCTTGCACTGAATCATTAAAAAAGGTAGGTAAAGTAAACATGCAGAAGAGGGAAAATTCTCCCCAACAGCACCCCTTTTATGCTGTGAAAGTGTATCCTGCATTTATGGCAATTGTGACTAATTGTTTTGGGAAATGATTATTTCTTCATTTTTAGCCTTGCTTTTATCACCCAGAGACTTCATATTTTTCAAGTGTTCACCATACTACTTGGTTTAAGAGAAGAAGGAAAATGAGGAAGGAAAGAAGGAAGGGAGGAAGGAAGGAAGGAAGGAAGGAAGGGAGGGAGGAAAAAAGATGAAGGGAGAGAGGGACACAAAGGAAGATCATGATTAAGAGCACAGGTACTTGGCTGTATTTGTGGACCCATCTCTAACACTTTCCCATCTAGCAACCTTGAAGATTTTTCATCTCTCGCTGTTTCGGTTTCTTTATGTATAAAGTGAGGAAGTTGACTTTCCATAGAATTGATGAGCTAGTTTTGGGAAAGGGCTTGGCACATTTTCTGGTATAGTTTTGAGTACTAATTTTGCTGGGTCAAATTATAAGGATATTCTTAGAAGAAAATTAGGGTATTTTTTGTGTAATAGTTAAAACAACAAAGAAATTGGTTTTAATTTTTGTTTTGTTTGGATACTAAAACATTAGATGAGGAGGGGCTTGAAACATAGTTCAGGGGCATAGTGCTTGCCTGTTAAGCACAAGATCCTGAGTTCAGTTCATATATATATATATATATATATATATATATATATATATATGATGAATAGATAAAAGAAAGATAAATAGACAGGCATATAGACAGGATAGCTCCTTGATATGCATATTCAGTTTGTTCACAAGAGCTGGATGAAACTCAAGTTGGTTTTATTATATATATATATATATATATATATATATATATATATATATATATATATATTTTTTTTTTTTTTTTTCCATTTATTTTTGGTGTAACCGGGGTTCAAACTCAGGACCTTGCACTTGCCAGGCAGGCAACTGTGTCATGGAGCTATCTCCCTGGCCCCCTCCAGTTGGTTTCAAATCAAGACTATTTGTAAGAAATAATAGAAATAGGGCTGGTGAGATAGCTCAGTGGACTAAGTGCCTGCTTAGGCAAGGAGAGTGACCTGGGTTCAATCCTAGGCACTAAATGCTGCACCAGCCCCGTCCTGGGTGCACTGAGCCAGCAGGCAAGCACAGTGACCCAGATTCAATCCTAGGCACCACATGCTGCACTGGCCCCACCCTGGGCACACTGAGCCAGCCACGGAGACCAAGTGTGGTGGTCATGCCTGTAATCCCAGTGCTGGGGAGGCTGACGATAGGAGGATCACTGTGAGTCTGAGCCTCATAGGGAGAACCTGTACCAAAACACTTTTAAAAAGATAAAAAAGAAATAATGAAATACAAATAATTCATTCTAAAACCACCCGAAGCACCCCTTAACTAATCTTTTCATAATGAAAAGGATTGTATAATTTACCAGAAACACCAATAATGGTCCTAGTGTATTCACCAGAAAGTCATAGAACATGCCTAGTTATAAAATGTGCCAGAAACAGCTACAAAGAGAGCCTCCTTTCATAAGAATGTCAGCAATGTAGCTCTCTATGTCCTCTCATCTTTAGGAGTCTGTAGCCCAATAGGACTTGGCTCTGGCTTACTGAGTCTCAACCTCTTCACATCTAAAACTTGATCTAAGGTTGTCTGCCTCTGTCTTTAGTTCTGTGGTAGGACATGAGACATTACCATTGTCTTAGTTAAACTTCTCTCGCTGCAGGGACAAATAGCCAACATTCAGAATGAGTGAAGGAAAGGTTTATTTAGCTTACAGTTACTGGAGGTTTTAGTCCATATTCAGCTGGCTCCAAGGCAGAGGCCAGAGATGCACAGGGCAGAAAACAACCTTTTAAGGCAGCAGCTAAGAGCAAGAGTGAAGGAAGAGAGTAGCAGCAGAGCCAGCAGCTAACTTCTCTTCCTTCCTCACATTGAGATGCAAGTCACCTGCCCCAGGAGAAGTGCAGTATCCCCACCCACAATAATCAATCACAAATTCCAGAAGCTGCCCCAGGACTGCATGAAGCTTTGGGGGTACACCTAGACACAAACCATAGTAGTCATTAAGCAAGTGAATTCAGTGATCTTTCTCTGGATGGATCTTCTCTCCAAAGTTTGTTGCTCTGTCCATTTTTTTCAGGGTTTCTTTTTAGTTCAAGAGAAGAACTCTGCTGCACTGATTATGATACCTCCCCCTCCTTTTCAGACAGCCCCTCAGCTGCCAGCCTCTTTTGCGAGGCGGGAAGTTGCTGAAGTTCCTCTGTAGGCAGCTCCTCTGAATGTTCCTCCGCCGTTTCTTCAGCCTCTCCATTGTCTACTTGCAAGTCTGCTATAGTGACAGTCATCAACCACACGATCAGCTGAAGGCTCAGGCTCCTCCACATAGCCTTCAAAGTCTCTTTCATGGATAATTTTAGGCCACGTTTTCTTTCAGGCAGATCTCAGTGTCCTTAGACATTGGTCTAAGATTTTTCAATTCACCCTACCCAAGGATATTCTAATGCTCTTGTAAGCACACTTTCAGGGTTATATCTGTACCTAAGGCCATCTGGAAGCAGTTTCAGAAACAGTTCTTCTTAAAGTTGCCTATAATCATCTGGTCCATAGAATGCTGTAGAGAGTTGTATTAGGTGGGAAGAGGAACTCTTCAGCCAGGTCTTCTAAATCTTGTGAGTGAGGATGATTGTCTATGATGAGGAGACCCTGGAGTGGTAGATCTTTTTCTCTTAGATATTTCTTTTTTTTTGGGGGGGGGGACCAGGGTTCGAACTCACGGCCTTGCACTTTCCCAGCAGGCACTTGTGCCTCGGAGCTATCTCCCTAGCCCCTCTCTTAGATATTTCTTAACAAAGCAGAAAGCCTCTGGGTTCTACTCAAGAAGAAGTGTTCTCATTACCTAGGCTTTTGTGTCAGATCTCCATGTAACCCCTTGCCTATTCTTCATAACTTGGTTTTCTGAATACTCTAGGGGTCTCAAAATGATAAACTAAGAGAGGTTTTACCGTGAAGTTATCACTCACACTAGTGCAAAGCACTAAGACTAAACCACCCATCACAGGCTCGTGGCCTGCCACTTTCTCTTCCCTCTGAGTAATGTATGTTCTCCTATGCATTTTTTCCCAGAAAATATGAGTTTTATTATAATTGAAAACTTGATGATGGTAAAAGCCATTTCTCTTTGTTGTTTCAAAGTGGTATATATGATTTTATTTTATTTTTTTTTGGTATATATGATTTTAATTGGACTTTCTTATTAGCAGTGGCTGCTTCACCATGCCTAGTTACAGTATGAACTCCAGTCTTTGCTTTAAAATTGTGAAGCCACCACTTGCTGGAAGAAAATGTTTCACCATTATCACTCATTGGTAGATTTTTTTTAATGTACTTAGTACAGGCTCTCACTACACAAATCAGACTTGTAGTGATCCTCCTGTTTTCAGCCTCCCAAACACTTGGATAATAGATGTGTCCACCACGTCCAGTCTCAGGGTGGGACCAGCATGGCATGCTGGGGATTGAACCCCAGCTGCTTCACTCTGTCTAAAAAGGCACTTTAGTCCACTGAGCTATCTGGTTGGTCCCAATTATCCTTTATGAGATCTGCATTTGTAGCTGTAGTCTTTTCACAAATTATAAACTCAGGCTGTAACATGAGTTACAGCTAGGTAGGTAGGTAGGTAGGTAGGTAGGTAGGTAGACAGACAGACTGTATAGTTAGTTTTAATGGTTTTCTTTGATTTTTGAAAAACTATATAGGTGCAGGCTGGTGAGACTAAGCTTGACAGACTAAGCTCCTGTTTAGGCAAGTGCAAGGACTGGGCTTTAATCCCAAGCACCATCTGCTACACCATTCCCACCCCCAAGGAACAGTGAGATGGCCACTGAGTCCAGGCATGGTGGTGCATACCTGTAATTCCAGTGCTGGGGAGCTAAAAACAAGAGGACTATTGCCATTCTGGGTTGCATAGTGAGACCCTGTATCAAACACATTACAAAACAAACTCTGTAGGTGAGTTCTAAGTTAATGTTACTCTTAAGAAACAAAGCAAATGGCAAATGTCTTTATTTCATTTGCTCAGTTATTTACAGGGTACTTTGTATTTCAGGGTTGTCCTTGGTTATCTTTCTGACTCAAGTGAGGACCTTCAGGATCCAGTGAGTGACAAATTCTTCAAAGAGGTGTGGGTTTCAACAGCAGCTCGAAATGCAACAATTTACGATAAGGTGAGATTGGCTTATTTCTACCCCCACCCTTTTTCTAAAAATTGAATTTCTTCACACACACAAATAAAAATCTTTATTTCTGCATTTTGTTGATATATAAATACCTGATACTCATATTACTAATGAGTATAAAGGAAATCATTGCCCCCATTGTTTCTTTGCAAATATTAAATAGCAAAGTTCAAAAAGTCCTATGGATTACAGTACAGAAGGGGCTTTAGTGATATCCTGTCTTCTCCTATGTCAAGAATCTCAGCACCCTTACCACCTGCTTGCCCAGCCTTTGAACATGTTTAGTGACAAAGCCAGGTGGGATCCAAATCTGAGTCAGTCCTGGGATCAGTCCAGCTCACTCAGTGACTGGTGACATGACTTTGTGTGTAGTGGCTTGGCTTCTTGAGCTTGCCTTCCTTGGGAGGGTTATTCCAAGAGAAGAAAATATCTAGAGAATTTCTCTAAAGTGAGTATGAGGATATAAATAACCCCTTAAATGCTTTTCACACACAGTACATGCTCTTTGCAATAGTATTCATCCAAAGATGACTTTCTAAAATAGTAAGACCTGCTCTTTTTTAGATGGCTCTAATTTTAGAAAATTGTTTTGAGCCCAGCATCCATGCATAGCAAAAACATCTCATGGTAAATTCTATCCACTGGTTATGATAAAGAATGCACAAGGGTTAAGCCTTATGTGATAGTGAAACAGGTTAGTTTATGAAGTAGCCAGTTTCCTCTCATGGAAAATATCCAGGCCAAAGTTAGTTGATCATTTCTGAGAAGCTAGGATAAGAGTACGTTCTTCACAACTTCCAGAGCCCCTTCTATCATATAGACTTTAGCCTTTCTTGAAAGAACACGACATGTATTTACACTGTTTTACCTGATATGGCGGACTCAAGGCTACAACCAAATAGGTCACATGTGTGGAATCTTTTTTTTTTTTTTTTGTCTTTTTGAGACAGGGTCTCGCTATGCAGTTCAGGCTGGCTTTGAGCTCACTTTTGTAGCCCAGGCTGGTCTCAAACTCCACCAATCCTCCTGCCTCAGTCTCCTGAGTGCTGGGATTACAGGTGTGAGCCACCACACCCGGCTATGAAATCTTTTAAAGTATAATTTTGGCTGAGGATATAGCTCCGTAGTCTGAGCACCTGCCTGGAAAGCGCAAGATCCCAAGTTACTGCATCCTATATGGGCTTAGAACCCCCGGTGTGCCATGCTGGCCCCAAAACCAGGCATGATGGCACATGCTTGTAATCTCAGCACTGGGGAGGCTAAGATGGGAGGATCACTATGAGTCTGAATTGAGTAGCAAGACCCTGAATCAAATATATATATATATATATATATATATATATATATATATATATATATATATAACAAATCCACTGTACAGCCTTATTTGGATTCTGAATGGAGGCAGTTGTGAAAGACCTTCTGAAGATAATATGGTGGAACTGAACATGAATCCTATCTTAAAATTTCTTCAGTAGAGAGAACAGTATTGCGTTATGTAGGTACATACCTTTATTCTTAAAAAAATACACACTGAAATACAGAGATAAAGTTTTACATCCAAAACTTACTTTCAGTCAGCAAACTGTTACATTAGGGATTGTAGCATTAGCAATTGTGACACTACATAAAGGTATAGGCAAAAACGCCCTTCAATATGAAAAGTTAGAGAAAATGTATTAATGCAGATTTCCTCTTAGACAAAAACCTCCAGTGAAATTCGGGGATGGTTATTATCCAAAAGTTAACATTGAATGTAGGATAGCGTTAGTGAAATGCCATGCCACTGACTTGAATATATTCTGTAGCGAAGGAGCTGTGTGGATGAGATGTGAGGATCTGTGATGTTTTTCAATGGAAGCAAATCCAGCAGTCTTGCTGTGGCAAGTAACAGCAGCAACTCCTAAGTCTCTGCCTCAACATAAAATTAATGTGCTTCATAAAACAAAACTGCCCGTTGTAATGAATATTTTTTATAAAGGGCATGAGATTTCTCTTAAGCTAATCACTCAAGTTCCAATTTGTGTTTTAATCAGGTGTTCCGGTGTCTTCCCAATGATGAAGTACATAATTTAATGCAACTGAGAGACTTTATAAACAAGCCCATATTAGCAAAGGAAGATCCCATTAGAGCTGAAGAAGAACTAAAAAAGATCCGTGGATTCTTGGTTCAATTCCCCTTCTATTTCTTGTCTGAAGAAAGCCTGTTGCCTTCTGTTGGAACTAAAGAAGCCATAGTGCCCATGGAGGTTTGGACTTAAAAGATGCACTTGTCTATGTGTACACCTACTTTGTGGGGACCTCATGGCCTAATGGAGTCTGCTGCACTCTCAAGTCCAACACACAGGCTTTGGAGAATGGCTGTGGTCATACTGATGTAAGGACATTCAACATCAGCAAAGCTTCATGATACCTTCTCCCCATTCTTTTCAAAGGGGGATCCATTCTTGTTGGCAGCCTTTATTCCATAGGCAAATGCCTTAAACCATAAGCAAATTCTGTGGCATATGCCAAAATACATTTGCTAAGAAGAATTTATGTGTGACTGTGATCCAAGTTGCCGGAAGTTGCCCAAGTTTCCTTTCTGTTCTGTAACCTCCATGTGTACAGCCTTGCCTGCTGGACTTGGCCCCTTCATTTAGTTCACATAGCACCTTTTCTTGTTAGGCAACACTGGAGAGCTGCATGAAGTTTCTCATGTTCCAGGAATGTACCTGCCCATCCAGCCCTGCAGAAATGGTGTTCACCCAGCCAAGGATGTGGCCATTGTTTCTTTTCAGTCACTGTAGGGACAGGAAGCCTAGTCTGCACAGCAGTCCATGCTTCTAGTAACTTTAATACTGTATCTTGACACCGCAGAGTAAGAGGAAAAAATTAAATTCCAGTACTGAAGCAGAGATTTCAGTTTGTTCATCAAAACACTGCCAAGATTGTTTTTTTCATAGAGCCCAAGTGATCAAATTTGAAAACATGTTCAGGATATTCAGCTATTTGATTACATAGCACACAGATAAAACTTAGATGGAGCACACATCCTTGGAAAACTTCCAGTGTCAGTAGGAATCTGATATTCATAAGATTCTTTACAGTCTTATAAAATTTTTGTCATCTGTGATTGATTGGAATTTGAATTTCTTCATTTCATAATCAAATGAGTGAATACAATTTGCCTAGCAAGAGAATCAAAGGTTTCATAATTCTTACCAAGTAAATGACTCTAACTTTGTTTGACATTGACTATGTTATCATATTTAAGAAAAAATGAATATAAAAATATGTGCTGTTATTCTTGCATTATTAAATACATGTTAATATTTCACCAAGGATTTCAAAGAATGTAGAATATTCTTATAGATCGAAGAGCTAAAATGAATTTTCAAGAGGTCTTTGAGCAATAAAAAGGGCACAAGTACAAGGATTACACACATGGACAGAACCTCTTTAGGGTTCTTCAAAACAAGTACCCTGTCTCTATTTTCATTAACTAATATGTGGGTCAGAAGGATTTAAGAGGACCACAGAGTCAGTGATACATACTAATAGAATAATGTCGCATCTGAGAGGATTTCACACCTAGAGAAATGAGGTGAAACTTTGTAAGCAGTTCTGGAAATGAGCATTTATGCATAAATCATTATTTCATATGGCTGGAGATGGTAAAATTACCCACTTAGTTTTTGTAAATGAGACATTTTATATTGATGAAAGCTTAGATTGGCCTCTGAACTACTGAATGTATGTGGAATACCTAAAGATGCCTGTATTTTATTTTAAAAGATTTTGTAAACCTTAGAACAATGAGCAAATTGGCCTTGGTTTTGTGCAAATTGTTCTTATAAAAAACATGAAAAATAAAATGACCTAAAAAGAGCCCCCTTTTTGAGACAGAGTCTCACTGTGTTGCTCAGGGTGCCCTAGAATTCATAGTGACCCTCTTGCCTCACCCTCCAGAGTGCTGGGATCATAGGTATGTGCCACCATGCTAAGCAACTCTTCTCCTTAAAAAAAAAATCATTTGATCCAACCCCTCTTCATTTTGTAGGTGAGGTAACTGGTGCACAGATGGATGGAGGAATAATTTAAACTCCTAATACAGATGGCAGAACTGGCACTTTTGCTGCTCTACAGCTGTCCTCTCCAAGTCATCGTTGCCCCAAAATGAAGATATGCAGGAAATTTTAGAAGGCTATTTTGAGCTCTTTGGAACCCTGCCTGTATCTAGGATAGACGTGCCATAAGTCAGGGATTTCACCATTGTTCATAGCATGTTTCTACAGCCAGGATCAGTGCCTTGCTGCCAGGAGAGGTCAACAAATGTCTATGGAATGCATGCAAGAGGAGGAGAAGACTAAATAAAAGAAAAACTTACTAAGCCTCAGACCAGAAACTTTACTATTGGTTTCTCTTGCAAGTTTTCTACTTTTCATAGTCAAGAGTCTTACCTACAAAAAAGCAGTGAAGTGTATTCCGGGCTTTCAATGCAATAAGTGTTTCTTATGCAATATCAGGTTACAAAGTGTAAAGTTCTGTAAGAATTGCATGGAGTTGTGGGCATGGGATGTACTGTAGAACCTTAGTACCTATGTCTTTTGGATACCATTAATACCTACTGGAAGTCCGAATGATGTATCTTAACATCAAAATGTCTGATAGCTTTAAAATGTAAGTCATGTAAGACCTTGAAAAGCTATTATGAATTGTTCAACATTTCAAACTGACTATAATCTTTTGAAATGCCTAGAAGTGCTATGCCTGCCATCCTGCAAGTATCTGTCGTAATTTTTGTTTCCCAGAAGGAAAGATTCTATAATTACAATAAATGAAGGGTAAAAAGTGGTCATGGCCTAGTAGAGCTGTTCCTTGGAGGAGATCTAAGGAAAGGTAATTTCAGTGCAATTTTGCGTTTAGATCAGGGGTCAGGCCGTGACACACCCTTCTGTGGGAAGGTCTTAACTCTGTCATGGAGGGAGGTGGAGAGCTGACCATTGGATAATGCTGTGGCATATTGTGAAACAAAGTACTTTTTTGAAGTGTTTTTGGAAGAAAATTTTGTCTGTAGGTATTCAGAATATGAACAGCTAACGTCTTATGTAATAACTTGGGAAATTAAGTCGTGACTGAACTGTCAGATAGCAGCAGCTGACTGAGAAATCAGTTTTTTGAGATGGGAGATTAGGGAGAATAAACTTTTATGTATAAGGAACCTGTACTTCTCTCTGCAGCTCCTAAACCTGTATTATTTTCACTTCTACTTCTAATCAGAATTTCTTATTTTGTAAAAATCATTTTGGAGAATAAGAGAAAATGTTTCTGAAAAAAAATAGGCCTCACATTAGCCTGCTCATCTGCATTCAAGATACTGTAGAAGGAGTGGCTTAAATGGTAAAATTTATTCCCCCAATTATGGAGGTAAGAATTCTGATATCATAGTTCCTCTCTACCAAATGCTGTGCTGTTTCTTCATGTAAAGCACTAATGCATTATGAGGACCCCGCCCTTATACTATAGAATGCGGGCCATAACTTCCTCTCCATTGTAGTGATTTTAGAAATTAAAAATGGCCTCCACTGATTTTGTGATTAAAATTTCATTAGAAGAGAGCCATACTCACTCATAACCATCTACCCCACATATAACATATTTACTATCAGTAAGAGGAATCTTGCCTATCTATCTAGAGAGTATTCAGACAGAATACGATGAACAAACAGATCTGAGGAAGTTTTCATTTTCCCTCATCAGTACAGTTGTCAAGTCTCTCTATCCCATAGCCCAAAATTCTATAGTCTGTTTACCCCAAGACCCTAGCCAGGTCCTTTTAGGAATGAAAAATCACATGGCTTTTGGTTCTGGAAGGGTGTGGTCAGCTTTTCCAGCCGAACAGTCATAAACACAAATGGCTGGAAGTGTCTGTAACTGAAACTTTATGTAAATGGGGATGTGGAGGCCTGAGTGTTTCTATCCAGAGTGAGAACTGTGAAATTAAGAAGCTCTGTTTCCCTGAATTTTCCTCCAATGAAGTGCTGGAAATAATATGGGTATTCCTTATTTTCACTGCTGTCAACCCCTTGCCTTTTAGCTGCTTTTCTTTCTTAAGACATAAACATTCATTAACTGAGCAGTTAAAATTGTGAAATCAGCAGTTTCTTGCTATTTGGAAATCACTGTCATTGTACATGGGGGCTCTGGAGCTGGGATGTGCTCTGTGAATGGAGACAGCACTGTATATGCCCCTGCATCCTCTTGTGCAAAAATCGCCGTTCTCCACCTCCCTGGGCTCCTCCCTGGGCTCACAGACGAGGTGCAACGAGAGTGACTAAGCAAATTTCTTGTAGAAGCCGGATCAGGACTTCCTGGGCGAGGCCCTGTTGGAGCGCTAGCGAAGCATCAAGGAACATGTCCGTCCGCTCTTCCCCACCTTCATGGTGCTCACATTTTAGCAAATGGACAAGATTCTCTTTGCCAAAATTACCTGAAATAAGAGGAATCTGGATGGATGCAAGTGCAAGGATGTTCCCAAGGTGGGCAGAACAGCAAATGCTGGAGTATAATACACACTGTTCTCCTAGGGTACCAGGGTAGCAACCAAGGAAGCACATTACCACTATCGTTCACAAGTAATCATCGTAGCTACTCTAAGCAGCTATGTTGGTCGGACACACCCTCCTCTAAGGACTTCCCGCTTGAGTTCTTTAATTAGTTATGTAGTTGGTTTTCTCCTGCTCAGATAGCCAAACAGACTGTGATGCTTACCATCTGTGCTCACCTAAAATCCAGCCTCCCAGCTGCTAGCAATGGGGTTTCTCCAAACAGATGAACCTCTTTGAGGTCTTCAAACCCGTGATAATAAGGCATAAGAAACCATAGCAAAAGTGTGATGCCTGGCTACTGTATAAAAGCCGGGGTGCTGGAGCAGTTGCCTTGTATTTACTCTCTGAAAGTGAGGACAACACACACACACACACACACACACACACACACATACACACAAGCCTAGCACTGACTTCTTTCCAAAGCTGCAGGAATTTGAGCCCTGTGGTTGGAGTCTCCCTCCCTAAACTCATGGTGACATTTAATCTTCACTGTAACAATGTTAACAATAGTAATCTGACTTCCATTGTAACAGGTGAGACCTTGACGAGGTGACTGAGTCACTGGCTCTCTGCCTTCTTAAATAGATTAATGCTTATTGCTGGAATGAATTCCTGGTAGGAAGAGTTCAGCCTGATCTTCTCTTCCTGTGTCTGCTCTCCCTCCCACCATGCTGTGCGGCAGCCCAGCGGCCCTCACCACCACGCTCTCGGGCCTCCCAGCCTCCAGAACTGAGTCAAAGAATACATTTCTGTTGTTCATGAGTTGTTCAGCCTGTGGTTTCTGTTTCTAGTATCTGAAAACAGAAGAAGGCAGTAATCAAAGGATAGAAATGTACAGGTGGAGGTGATAAGCTGGAAAGAGCAGAGGAAAGTGTCTGGGAGAAGATACTGGATGTTTTTATCTAAACCCCTATTAGCCATTTTTGTTTTCCTATACCAGAGAAATTAACCAAAAATCTAGACTGATGCCTCAGAGGCCAAAGCGAGCAGATGAATGTCTGAAATCTCTATTTGGACAGTGGGTGTTTCTGCTATTTTAAACATCCATATCTGGTGCAAAGTTTGTTAAGTTTCACCCTCACAGGCTACATCTACACACAGGCATATTTACTTAGACCACACAGTGTGGTTTAGTGTTGTAAATTAGTTTTCAAATATAAAAGCTGGTAGATATTACACAAAATTTTGATTTTCTGACTTCTGCCAAGAATGTCTAGGAGTGACAGCAACATGCATCAATTGCATATTGCAGATGAACAATGTCGGCTTCCCACAGACATGTGCTGTCCACATCACTCCAGTCTCCTCAGGGAGCCAGGCTGTGACTTGATTAAATCAGGGAAATGTGGCACCACTGACATATAACTTTGAAACCTGGGCTCAAGTGGACTATGCTTCCATTATCCGAGAATGTTGCCATTATATGAGGATGACAGGTCATCGAGAGAGGATAGGACAGTGGCCAGCCAGCACCAGTTGACAGACTTGGGAGTCAGGCCATACGGAACCATCCAGATCTAGCCAAACCGTCAAGGAAACTCACTGAGTGACTTTGCAACTGACCCTAATCTGAATTGCCACCCCTCAGGAGTATGAGCAAATGCCATTGTGCTGTAATGATAGGTCATTGTTAGAATCAAGCTTCTTTGAAGCCTCCCTGTTTTACTTTTGCACATTCTAATTCTCTGTGACCTTTTGTCATCTGGTTTCTGGTCACTTCACCTGAACTAACCTCGTTACATTTTTTTACACTTGTTATTGACATGCAACATATTTATAGAAAGAACATGCATTATAAATATGTATCTTGATCATCTTCACAAGTCTAATCAACATAGATAATAGGAACCTAAATCAAGTACAAGAAAAACAAAGAATAGCCAAAAAACTCTTCAGCCCTCACCTCTTGCCCTTACTACTTGTTCCTTCAAGAGAAATCATTTTTCTCACTCCTTGAGACACAGATTATTGGCTTTACTCTTTTTGTACTTCATGTTTTTTCCAACAAGGACATGCTCAGTATTTAACACACCTGACCAGTGGAGGTGAGCCTATAGCACATGTGCCACAGCGGGTTGCATTACTGAAAGCCCTGCACAGTTCGCCATCACTGCACTAAACACATGTGAAGCTTCCTGGCTTTCCAGGTTACCGTTAGCCCTTCATCATCATTATGGAGTCCCCTTGCTCCATTTCACCTCTAAGCCCTGCCTAATGCACCCGTTTTTTTTGTATACAATGCCACAGCAAACCCAGTGACCTCAGGAGCATCACCAGTATCCATGTGAAGACAGCCACGGCTCAGAGTTCCTAAGCTGCAGATGCACATCTGGGCATTAGATAGCTCCTCTTGCCACTCGCCACTCAGCAGCAAAGCCGATCCAACATGGTGCTCATCGTCTACACTTCCTTCTGGCTACCACTTGGACGCTCGCAAGTGCCCCTCCTACACCTCTCCACAGTAGGCAACAAGCCCAGTATGCACCAACTGCCAACTGCAAAATAGTTGTCCGCCTGACTGCTCCTTTTCTCTGACTTACTCCTCAGTCACCGTCAGTCTGTCAGTCAGTGCGACTGTCTAATTTTTTCCTGGTTCCTTCACATGGCTCTCTCCCAGCACCACTTCCTGCTCAATTTATTCACTATCACCTTTTCTGGATTAACTGGCTGTTGTTTATTACCCTCACAAATCCATTCACTGGAGTCAGGGACATTCTTAAACATTTTTATTTAATTATTTATTAATGTATTTGGTTGTTACAGGGTCTCACTACACAGCTCAGACTCATAGTGATCCTCCTGTTTTCAGCCTCCCCAGCATTGAGATCCAGGCTTGCGCTACTGTCCCTGGACTCTCTGGCCTGCTCAGCCCACCCTGGGGGGTGAGGCTTGTGTGGCATGTGGTGTGGGAGATCAAACTATAGTCCCTGTGCTTGCCTAAGCTTGCCTGAGCAGGTGCTTTAGTCCACTGAGCTGTCTCTCTGGCCCAGGACAATTTTTTAAATGCAAATCTTCTCTCATCTCTTCAGCTTAAATCCCTTTGAATGACTTCAGTCCTAATAAGTTATTTTAAAATTTATTTATTTATTTGGTACAGAGTCTCACTATGCAGCTCAAACTTATAGTGATCCTCCTGTCTCAGCTTCCCCAGTGCTGGGATTATAGGTGTGCACCACCACACCTAATTTTGGTGTCTTGCATGGTGCGCCCAGTGTGGGGCCACCATGGTGGGTGGTACCGGGGATCAAACTTGGGTCCTTAGCACTTACTAGGCAGGCTCTTAGTCGGCTGAGCTATCTCCCCAAACCCCTAATAGGGTTTTGTAAGGCCCTTTAAAGTCTGACCCTTCCTTAACTCTCCAGCTGACTCCCATCTGCTGAGCTTCCTAAGTCCAATGCTAAATTTGCCCTTTCCATATTCTTGATCTCAGGCTTTCACAAAGGCTTTTCTCCTCCTAAAAAGCATCTAACCTCCCTAAGTGTCATTGCTTTCTCCGTACGTCCATAGCAAGCTGTACTGTCATGCCATTCCTATATCATGTGTAACACCTGCTCGAGTAAACCTGAGCAGTCGCAACAGCTGGCTCATATATTAGGTTACCTACAGCACCTACCACAGTCTGTACATACCAGATATATGATAGATAGTTAGTGGAGGAAGTGAGAAAGTGTGAAAAAAAAATGGGGGCAGAATGCGAGAGATTATTGAGTACCTGCCAAGGTGGAGCAGAAATATACGTGATTGGACTCTATCCCTACCTGAGGTAGAAAGGCCAAATCGGAACCAACAATGGAAGACAGAAAACGCACAGGGTTTGGGAACCATGCACACTTATTCCCAGCCAGCTTCTCAGATGAGAAAGATGTTAGGCCAGTGGGATCCTGTGTCAACCACATGAATTTTATATCTTGCTCTATTACTAGGGAGTTGGAAAGGAGTAGAAGAAGTGGAAGGAGGAAAAAAATGTGTAGAAAAAAGTTGGGTTTCTAACAGCTTGGATTTTCATTAACTCTGTCCAGTGTTTTATTTGGGTGGCTCTGAAGTTTAATTAGGGTTCAACCCATGGAGGTACACAGGAGAGAATGAGGAAAACCAAACAAGGAAGGTCTGTGCCAGTGGGAACCACACGTGGAGGATGGGATCTGGGAGCAGGGCTGAGGCGCCATACTATTGTCCTCAACCAACCTCTGGGCCACGAGATGGCAAAGCACGTGTTTGGTGCAAATTTAATGAGGGTGAGACCATGGAGCTCTTCTTCAACATGGCATCTCCTATCCAAGTGCTCACCCATACTGTCAAGGATAAGGGCTTCTTCTACCTCAAAGATATGATGGCCAAGGCCCTGAGGTGGACACACACCTGGGTCCTCCTGGGAAATGAGGTATTGTCCTTGGGAAGAAAAATTCTAAGTTGTCTCTCCTATCCTCCTGGGGAGACCCAATTTTGCCCGTCAGATGTGCCCCCTGAGGTTCACTGAAGAGGCAAAATGTCACTGGATAGACATAGAAGTGAATTCCACTGTTTGTGCTTCTGTAGCAAAAGCAAGGACTGTGTCATCTTATTACATTTATATCTAAAATCAAAAACCATTTAAGTCATGGAAGCAGAAAATAGAAAAATGTTGGCCCACAGTTGAGTATGGAAGAAATGGGGAAACATTCATCAAAGAGTAAAATCTTTGATTATAAGATAAGTAAGATCTGAGGTCTAATATATAGTATAGTGACTATAGGTAATATTATTTTGTGTAAGGCTAGGGAGACAGTTCAGCAGCACAAGCACCTGACTGGCATGCGCAAGGTCCTAAGTTCAATCCCTGGTACCACCAAAAAAATTTTTTTTAAAAAGCGTCTGTACTAAGATCATATATCTTTTTTTAAAGATCGTATATCTTAACTGGTCTCATCACATGCACACACAAATAATGATGTGTGAAACAATGTATATGTATTAATTAGCTTGTTAGGGTAATAGTTTAATAACATATATGTATATAAAATCATCACATTGCATACTTGAAGTATATAGTTTTATTTGTCAATTGTACCTCGATAAAGCTAGGGAAAAATTAATGAGCTAGTAATTTTTCTGTTCTAGAAGTATAGAACTTCTCTGGAGGATTTTCCCACATTTTTTATACTCTCACCTGAGCTTATCTCAGTGCTGAGCATATTGTTCAAGGCATGCAAAAATTGAACTGAGGAGTTGCCATGTCTACCCTCTTCTCACTGGCTTCCTGTGCTTATGATACTTAGGCTCCTTAGACCAACCCATAAAACTTGGAGAAGAAAGCAAAGAAGTAAAAGCTATTTTTATATGAGACTGAAGCACTATAGATTGACAACTTTTTCTTTGGTATTTATAAAGCCTAAATCATTATTTTTTAAACAAAGTTGTGGTAGTGGAACTAAATGTCAGGTTGAATCTGATTTGAAAGATTATGGAAAATTAAAATTAAATAGCTTTTTCTATGACATTTGCTTATTCACTTTCTAAATAGACAAAAGGGCTGGTTTAGAATTATACCAGATAAGTCAGTAGACAAACACCAGTGATTCATTACAAACTTACAAACAACAAAAGAAGTCCTTAGAAATAAAGACATATGATTTTTTGAGCCTTTTTTCATAACCTTTCTTCATAAGAAACTCAGTGTTGTGCATTTCATAGATAAAGACACAGGGACCCGTGGTAGAAGCCAAAATCAGGATGCTCTTGAGCAGCAGCTGCAGTCTCCCTCTCCCACCCCACTAACTGTAAGCTTTTGTGGCCAAAACAATAACCCAATTCTGACTACAGACTCCTCTTTATTTTAAAATGGATCTGGTGTGTCATTAGCTATTTTTCTCCTTTATTATCAGTCTTCATATGTCTCTCTCTTCGATATGTGGATTTATTTTTCTAGTCTTTTTTCTTTTAGTTTGTACCTCTGGTGCGAAGGACTGAGTATCAATCCTCAATTCAAGAACTACAGAGATCTCTTTGTTTTTTGTCTAATTTATTTACTTTTTAAAAATTTTTACTTTTACCCCCATACCCACTCTTTTTCTCCTCCTTGCCATGAACAAGCACTTTAAATATATTTCACTTAAATGTGTTTTTTTTTTTTTTGCAAAACATGTATCTGTTGTTTTGTAAATTTTTACTTACATGAATTTGTTCTGTTCTGTTTCTGACCAAGCACCATTCTTTTTTTTTTTTTTTTTTTTTTTTTTTTTTTTTTTTTTTTTTTTTTTTTTTTTTTTTT
>PVJA010003612.1:0-93421 GCA_004027025.1 Myocastor coypus
AAAAAAATATGATGCACAGATACATGCCCTAGATATAAAGACATATTATACTTTCAATTTAGAAATTTATCCTAGAACTCAGGCACCAGGTCTTTATTTGTATAGTAATAAGATGAATGTTATAAAAAGACTTACCCTTCCTATCTCCCAAACTAACTTGAATGTGACATTTGGTAATTGTTTCAACAGCCGTACACTGATATTACATTTGCTAGCAGAGTACAAGTTGACTTATGAAAGAACATTATGCAAGAACAAAGCAGAAATTCCCAATGAAATGATACATACTCAAAACAGAAAATTCTACACTACAATTCCTTGGATTTCAAAGAAACATAACAATGACCTCATATATGTGCCCTCCTCCCCCAAGAAAGAAAGAAACCGACAAACACCTGCATAGTATACTGTTGATGCAAAGTCAAAAGTGAAAGTCTGTCAAAAATCAAACCAGAGATCATAACTGTTACAATAAAACCAAGGACAAAGTAGATGGTCAATGATAAATTACTATGCAACTATGATTCATATAGGGAAAAGAAATTGTCAAACTAAAAGATATCTGGGATGAGTTTGTGTTCTCTAAAACTGAAGAATGAATTTTAGGAACAATGGAGGTTAAGAGCAGAATATATTTATTGGGGTAAAGACAGGTTTTTTCAAAGAGATGGAGGGGCACCGCTACAGGTTGACCTGAGTACCTGTCTTTTCTAGAGAGTTTTATAGAGCAAAACCGTGAAGGGGGGAGGTCCAAAGTGGGAAACATGAGAACTGGCTTGGCAGCAATGAATTGGGACAAGCCTATGGTCAACCAAGAAGATTATAGGTATAATTGCTCAGATAAAATTGAGCAAATTTATGAGATCATTAAATATTGAGATCCTATGGGAAAGAGAGTAATGTAGCAAGTGGACATGAATACAGAACAGGGTCTTTTCCTGTAGGGATTGGATTAATGATTATTTATGACTTTTTCAATGTGATTCATACCTATTTAGAATATCAATCCCTGATTTTCTTTCCTAGGGAGGTATGTGGGTGTATTTGTTTAATCTTTTTTCTTGAGGACCGGCATACAACAGGAGTAGCTATCTCTCTTATAGATGCAAGGTATCTTATCTTCCATATTGGCCTCTTTATGGGGGCCGACTGCCTATAATATTTTTGTCTCATTCTGCTGCTACTGCATAATGTAATTTGAAATGCAAAGTGATGGTGACTGTGTTTATTCAAATCTAAATATTGTGGCATAAGTAGTTACATAGTTTACACAGAAAGCAACAAGTGCAAAATATCCCAGAAAAATTTCTTAAAAGATTGGAACTGGAACTGATAAAAGATCATTCACAACAGAAGAACAAAATGTTTTTGCCCAAGGAACTACACATTTTAAATATGTCCCTTAGTTGTTCTTGTCATCTTGACATATAGGCAACTATAACAATGGGGTCAGTCAGTGTTATAGTCTGAGTTTAGTGTCGCCCCAAAACTTTATGCAGTCATAGGGTGGGCTTCTAGAGCTTGTGATGAACTCATGATCCACTGGGATTATGGGTGTGCATACTGCACACAACCTGGGGTGGATAGCCTGAATGCAACGTAAGGGAGACAGACTCATTCTCTGTTGCCATTGCTGCCAATGGTCCTGCCATTTTGCTCTTGCCATTTTGCTGCCTTCTGCTGCCACTTACTGTTGCTCTTTTCCATGTGCCAGGATGCCTTGGAGTGAACTTTGTATGGACTGAAACCTCCACTAAGTGTGAGCTAAACAAACCTTTCCTTCCCTAATTTTTAGTGTCTGTTATTTTTCGGAGCAATGAGAAGAGAGTAACTAAGACAGGCAGCTTCCTGGCGCCTTAGCATACTGTTTACCAGAAGTGCAATCTGTGCTTTCTTCTGAGGCAGTTAGGAACTTAAGAACAATTTTGACTAAAAACTATTACACTTCCCTTGGGCTTACAGATGCCCAAGAATTCATTAGAATCAAAACAAGGCTTGGCTCTTACTTTGTATCTTTTATTACCCTAAGGTTTTGGGTTCAATCCTTTTTCAACTTTCCATATGAAGTATAAGTACACTCAAGATTTGAGTTGTGTCTGTCTGAAAGTTGTATAAACTATACAGACCTGAATGTATATAATTTCATCTACCTTTAAGACAGAGCTCAACAAGATGAGAGCTTTACAGAGACAATCAACCATACCAAGAGATCTTCAATCATTGTCCTAATTCTTGTGAGCAGCTGTAGTTCAGGAAAAGCATAGGCCTGCATAACTCAAACTAACACAAAGGGAAAACATTTTTCATGGGATGGAACTGCTCTTGAAGAACATCAGAGTGATGATTTTCAGGCCTAAGACATTCATCAGGGTGAAGAACCTTACACCACCTCAGCTTCTGCTTAAAAGCTGCCCTCTTGTTTTCATGAGTGAACCAGCCCAGTTCTTATCAGAGTGTGCATGGTCCAGCTGCTCAACCTGGAGACATTTCCATTTTTTTTTCTTACTCTCCTTTGTTAAGTGAGGGCTTAATCTTTGTCAGCTGCTCAATCTATAATTCCTTACTATATTTTAAAATTTCTCAGTAAATCCACACTTTAGTTTTATTTTCTATTATCACTAAAATCAAAGGCCCAAACTTTCAGGTGACAACATACCAATATAATCATGTTAAGAAGGTGTTGTAAGAGTATTGAGTCAAACAGTGTTATTCATGAACAATATGGGAAGGAGAGAGAATGTTAATGCTTTTTAAAACATCCTTAAAGAGAGCAATACATAGAGAGAATATGCTTACTAGAGTTAAATGGTAACACATAAAAGCAGCACTTTGACTGTTTGCCTGTTCTCTTAAATATATAGCAAATCAGCAGGGTTTGATTGAGGTCTATTTAACAATTTAAGACATAAACTGAAGCTGTATTTTTAGGAACCAAAACAAGAACAAGAAAAATGAGCTTGAGCAGTTATTCATTCCTGAAATGAAAAATAATCTCATGGAAAATTGGCATGGGTCTCTAAAACCTGAAGTATTCATGGCCATTCAGAAACACAGCTCTGATTTGCTATGTATCAATGGTCTCTTTGGGATTACCTTCAGCAGTTTTAAATTTATGAGGATAATTTGGCAAAAGATAGCATTTGTGAGACATGGTGTGAACTACAAGCTTGAGAGAGTTCATATTTCAACATTAGACAGCACTACTTCTCTTTCCATGATGTCACATCGTTATAAAGCTGAGTTTTCATTGATTGTTATGACAAAAGTAGTCCTTGAAAATCAATATGGATAGGAAATGAAGGTAGCAGCAACCAATCCAATTCTAAGTTTGAGGAATTGCAAGAGCACAAATCTATTTAGACTTCCAACAATTTCGTTATTGTGGTTATTTAAAAAAGAAGTCATTTTAATTTATGAGGGTTTTTTTTCAAAAAACTATAAAGTTCTCATGATATAAATTACTAAGAAGATGCTTAGATCTTGACATTGAAATTTTAAGATATAAATTAAGTTGTTTGGCTCTATTTCATAAATAGAGTGGCAAAGTCTTACATTTAGCTCATCAAAGCCACAAAAAAATTACAAAGATATTAAAAGTCCTGTGAACTATGAAATGTTAGAATCTGTTGATTTGTTGCCACTTCAATTATTTGAATCTGTATGAATTGCTAACAGATCAATAAAGCCCAAATGACATCTCAGGAAGTTTATGTAGTGTGTGAATATAGTGCATGTGTGAGGCTTCTGGACTCTGACCAAATAATACCCAGTTCCCCAGTGTTTACTTACTAACTGGGATGATTTTTCTTGATTACATAGGTCAGTAGCACAGTTTCTACTTCTGTGATGAAATTGATGAGCCTATACTATGACAGACATAGGAAAACAACACCTAAGAAATTGGTTCTGAGAAGACCAATCATCAGGAAGTGATGAGGCCTGCTATGGGAATTGAGGCATTTCATTCTTAGATTCAGGCAATGATGTGAGAAATCATCCTTTGGGTCCTCATCCCATAGAATCTGAACAGTATCTTGAATCTTTGGGGTTCAATACCTAGTCAACATTGGTTAGATATCCCTTTACTATCATAAAGTCTATCAGAATTTGATTTCTGAAGTCCTTTATTAGCCTTCCAGATTCCATTAGCTAAGATCTCCTTTTTTTGCATCCATTTATAGTACTATTATTGTCTATATACAAAAATGTTTTCCTAGTTGGTAAATTCAATAAAATGGAGTGAGGGAGAGAGAAGGAAAGGAAAAGAGATTTTTTTTTTAAATTGAAGGAAAAAATAGAGCTTTTGCAGATTAAAGGCGACTAAGTTTTGGAAATAGCAGGAGGGACAGAGAGGAAGCAGATAAAAAATAAGAGCTAAATAGTGTTATATACATGTACAAATTACCTATAATAAATGTGATCCTTATGTAGTGCAAGTATGTACTAAATAAGATATAAAAGGCAAATAAATGTTTATTCTCAGGAAACTTTTGTTACTTTTCATTATAAGCCTCATTATCTTAGGAGTATCCACAAACTTAATGACCTTTCTTTTATGTAAAACAAACATTAATAAATTATGATTATTGCTCATTGTAGTTCTTCTTAATCTTATAGGATCCACAGAAAGTGAAATAATACTATAGCCTAACAGAGTAAATGAATGAGGCCACCCTGGGAGACTGAACAGTGCTAACCACTGACTTGATGGAGAGAAATCAATGTTTTAGGACCATTATTATATGCGGTGCAGTTGTTCATGCCAAGTAGAGTTGTTAAGTTGAATTCTATGGTCCAGTACCTGTACTAACATCATTATGTAAAAATTTTCAGAAGTTATTTATAAGCACTGTATCAAATGTATTCCTAGTTCAGATATAAATGTCTCCCCAAATTTCATGTATTCAAAGATGCACTGTAGAGGGTCTATACTTGTCAATGGATTGACAAATTGATTGGTTCCTAGATGACTGTGTTATTAGAAAATGCAGCCTGGTCAAAAGATGAGCTCATGGACGTAACAGGGAATGCACTCTCCCCTCACTGGCTCCTGACTGCCACTAGTCTAGCAGAATTTCCTTTGCCATGCCTTGCACGATAACAAATGCCTTAGAGCCCCTCCACTGTGGACTAAACCATGAGCCAAACTAAAATTCTTCTCCTTTAATTTGTAAGCGTTGGGTATTTGATTTGAATGGCAGGAAAGCAACTAAACAAAGTGTAACACATAAAGCCTGAAGTATTCCAAAAAGTTAATTCCATCTCCAAATCATTGAGTTTGATTGTTACTGAACTCACTGATGAGTTTTATGTTGCTATAGAAAAACACGTACAGAGGTTGACACTAACTCTATGCAACCATTGGGTCTACACTGCCAGGGAAGGCTTCTATAACAGAGTCATTGAACATCAGACTTTAGAGAGTTCAGTAGCACAACAATATCTTATTTGGGGACTGTTTGCTGCTAGAAAGAAAGTCAGTGGACCTGGCCAATCCAGAATAAGGAGCATAGAAAGTCAAGAGACTGTGGTGGCCTTGATGACATCATGGCACTCTACTGTTTAAAGCACTTTGGAAGCTGTCCATACCATTAGGAATAAAGTACAAATTCCTCACCCAGGCTTCCATGAGGAGTATAGTATATACTGCTTATTTCCCTAACCTTAATCACACTACAAATATTGAATCTCTATCATCTTGTAAACCATCAGTATCCCTATGTGAATACCACAGACCCTTGTCCACATGCTGTTAACAAGATAATATAAAATGAAAGTACAAATATACATGATCAGTTGAATATTACAGATGTTCAGGCTATTGAAGAAAGAAAAAGGGAGGCTTACCAATAGAACTGACCATTCTGGCACTAAAAGGGGACAGCTTTTTTTTTTAATGAAGGACTAATAATATTTTAGACTTTGCAGGCTCTTGGTACAGAGAAGGCCATTTATTTCATGTTAATGAATAGGCTTTTATTTGTATTTTAATTAAAATATATTTGCAGGATCATGCACTGATTAGGTGTAGTGGTTCATACCTGTACTCCAAGCACTTGGGAAGCTGAGGCAGGAGAATGACTGCGAGTTTAAGACAAGCCTAGATTACAAAGTAAACTCAAGGCCAAAAAAACGCTATTTCAGAAACAGACAAAGAAAGACTAAAAAAAGATGAGGTACAGGACTAATTTGTTCCAGGACCATAACCCACAGTATGTGACCTCTTTGGTTAAAGTGTTACATGTTCACTGGAAGATGCCTCATGAAGCAGGTAGATTTGAGGAAATTTTGAAGGATATTTCACATTTCTCTCCTGAATTTCTCAGCATTCCTTGCTTACTGGTCTTCAAGTATCAATAATAAGCACCAAACTTATGCTGCCTTTGGGGTTTTCTAATAGCTAGCCCTTCTACATGAACTTTCTATTCCAGGTTATGTAAATTTTCCTTCATCTTGTTCTCAGATTATGTCTATGTCACCAAAGCAAACATGAGCTGTTTAAATGACCTTAGCGACAACTTCATGGAAACTAGAATAACATATTTAAGTTGCTCTTATTTCCATAGTCCTGTACAGCTTTGCAATGTTTACTACCATGCCAATATGTTTTATTTGGGAATGTATTGGAAATGTTAGTTTTTTTATTTCTAAATACAGTCAAAAATTTCACTAGGATGTGAGGGTGATTTGGCTGTGACATCTGCCACCTCGTTGATCGCCAGAGTTGATTCAGCTGATCTGGCTGGCTAGGCAGGTGTCCCCTTCCTCCCTCAGTTCTCTATGTGCATCCCTTCCACAGCTGCACACTCTGTTGAAGAGGATGATCACCTCTGAGAGAGGACGACCATTCCTCTGTCAAGGGTATCAGAGTAGCTGTGCTCCCCTGTTAGAACCTCCAAGCAAGCTCTCAAAAATTCCAGTAGGGCAGCAAGTTGGTCCTTTTTCTCATTTATATCATATGCTTAGCATTTAGAGTACGGTTTGGATCTAGGTAGATATATAGTATTTGTGAAATAGATGACCAATAAATGTTGTTTCTAAAAATGCAGCCAGTATTTAGCTGTTTTAAAATGAAAGATTGAAGTATTTGTTACCAAATTTGCTAGACTTTTAAGGGAGGGTAACATTTAGAAATGTTATGTGAATTCTCCAAATTTTTAATTCTAGTTCAAAGATGTAAAGTTCTTTGCACTCCAAACTGAGTATTGTTGCAATAGTTATATGAGAATTCTTTTGTAATATATTCCAGAGTTTGATCAGTTAGTGTCTTTATTTCATCCTCTTATACACAGCATAATACAAAACGTGAAGTAGGTGTCTGTTGTCAGTAGATAGCAGTATCACATATATCTCTTGATTTCCTAATCTTACTCTATGCTGCTAAGAATTTCACATCTCAAAATTGTTTCTTTTGTTTTTACTTTGAAAGCAATATGCTGTAAGAAAAATGTTCAAATATTTTGTGGATAAACTTTCAAAATCATGTTAGATTATGAATTTTACATTTTAGTTCTCTATGTTCCCTTGGATTTTTCTTTAGGAGTGTGAAATGTCCAAATCTTTGGGTCTATGTGGCATAGTTTTCAAATAAAATAAGTGATAAATTCTCATATTTCATTGATCCAATGGTGATCTATGATAGACATTTAATTAATCTGTATTATTTAATGAATAAAGTCTATACTATATTTTAAAGAGGACATAACTAAAATAAACATTTTGAGCAACTTTTTCTTACTGAAGAAATACAAAGGTGTGTTTCTTACTGAAGAAGCACATAGTTGCTAATAGTTAAAATCCAATACTTTATCACAATTTATACATGTATGAGTTATATACTTGAATCTGTAAGGAATGACAAAACGAAATGACCTAAGGTGTCTTACTTCTGTCTATGCCATAAAAATTCTAATTGCAAATGAAATCTTTCGATATTCAGTGAATATTATGTATCTTACATTTGTTACTAATGTTTACTTTTTAAAAACCCAATGTTGTCATCTTCATTTTATAAGTCCAATGATTGAGGCACAGATAATTCACATTTCATATCCAATATCACAAGGACAGGGAAGAGCACAACCAGGAACTTAGATCTCAATCTTGCTTTCTTTAGCAACTTTGGAGACTAACTCCTTGCTTACATTGATTTGATAAAAATACTCTTCCAGGAGTTGTTGTCTGAATCACATTGCTGAAATAAGCTAACCTCTTTCATTGTCTTTGTTTGTTTGTTTGTTAATAGCACAGTGTTATTTGAAAAATTTCTGTTAAAGAGCTCTTCTCACACTGTAAAATAGTAGACAGAAGTCATGGGATAAATGAAAACGTCCTCTATCCTGTTCTTTGTACCATGTGGTTTTTTTTTCATGTTAATATTTACATTTTTTAGTTATCTCATTTCCATATCAGTGTTGGCATTAGTAAAGCAGTTTGTTCTAGCACTACATGAAGTATAAATACTGGTGAAATCTCCTCTCTGTCTTTGTGATGGACTCTTATTACAGTACACCTCATACTAGTGAGAAAATCGAGTGAGATCCTTCTGCTCTGTCAGTGATTGTATCTCTGGAACTTTATGAACATCAGAAAACTGAAAGTAAAACTTTTTTCCAAGCAAAGGCACTTCAGAAGCAAATAAATATAAAGCATTTTGGTTTGTTGAGCTCTTTATTTGTTATAAATACAGATCAATACCACGAGATGGCACCTTCTTACTTTCGACATCTATAATTACAAACAATTAGCTTCATAAAATGGTTCCAGATTTTCAGTGTGTTGTTTTACATATTATTGAAACCTTATAAAAGCAAGAGTTGCTACAAACAGCATTGGTGTTCAATGTATATTAAATGAGGTCAGATAATTAAATTCAAAAAAAGAATTTATAAATATTCAGATAAGAAAATTCAAATTACAAAAGCAGAATTTATCATCATTAAACTGAATTACAACTGTGTGGTTAATGGTCTATCTATACAGCTAATTTTTTTGTGAAAATACAGTTGTAGTACTCAAATAATTTACCTCATTCTCCAATATATCCACATTTCATTTATACACCCTAACATTCAGTCCACATTTCATTCAGAAACCACCTAGCATTGCCTAGCTCAAAAATTACTCACACTCTATTGATTTCAATAGATGCAACCCATGAAGTGCCACCATCCCTTGGCTACAAAACAAAATATAATATTTATAGGTAAAAACTTGGAGAATTTCTGAGATGATAACCCATCCTCTCCACACTCACAAAAATTGGCCATCCAAGTTGAAACTCTGAATCAATGTAAACTCTAGAAAACTCATGTTGAAGTATGGGAAGAATAAAGACATTGCACTAATATAGTGCATAACACTGCAGTGTCAGACTTGTCATTTACAGTAAATGTCATGATTGGATTTCCCTCTGGATTGTCATTATGCTGCTGAAGATGAAGTTTACTCAAGTCTGTGAGAATCTCATCATGTTTTGTTCTTCCCATTTCGAAACAGGAAGAGAAAGGTTTTCATGTCTCTTGGAAAAACCAAAAAGTAAAATACTCATACCCACAACAACTGGAAAACACATGGCAGACCTAAGAATTCTTGACTCCATGTCCAGATGAAGTTGAGGCAATATTACTTTTGCAATATCTGTATTCTGCACAATATATCACATCATGAGATTCCTCAAAAAACTGAGAAGTCTGAGAGCTACAAAAGAGGAAGTGGTTAAGGCAGTCGATGTCTACATTTGGATTTCTCTTTCAGGTTACATGTCTAAGTCTCCATCGTAGGCTAAAGTTAGAGGCTTCTGATGGGGAGGTGTGCTTTGATGTGGTTTTGGCTTCTTGCTGCAAAGGGAAAAGTATCCTCAGTTAAGCTCATATAGCTCTGTTTCATCGAAGACATTTGTTTTTTAAGTAGTAAAATCACAAATGAAACATTTCTCTGGATGCATGGGATTCTTTTTCAAGTATGGACATGTGTTGCTTGCCAAAGGGATATATTCTGAAAAATGCCTTGTTGGACAATTTCATCGTGTGAATTTCATACCTTGTACTTATGTGAACTAATCTGCCTAGGTACCCACAAAGCAGTGTGGTGTTAGGGAGCCACAGAAATATATATAGCTCATCCTTGATGGAAAAATCATTATGGAATGCATGACTGTAATACATGCTTATCACTTCCTTAAAGTGAAGCTATCATGATTTTATCACTAGTTTATCTTAGAATATTGAAAAGAAAATTTTGTGTTATTTGTTATCTGTTTGTTTCTTTTTGTAAGAATTCTTTTGGTTTATGTCTTGTACTCTGAGTAACTGCTTTGAATATAAGGATATGTGACATATTAACTATTGCTACCCTTCTTACAGATGATGCTATAAATATTTTTAATTTTTTATAAAATAATATTTTCATAAAATAAAAAATGTTAAATAGCTTAGTGGAATTAAGGATCTTAGTAAAAACATAACTTTTGGCGGGGTCTTGTTAATGTACAACAATATGGTGGACATCTGATGCTCAATAATTCTGAAGCACGGTGATCTCTGCATCACAGATGTTTAGTATCATAAGCATCTGGGTCAGGCAGACTCCAGTGCCTTGTTCTGTTCTTGTTTCTAAGAAAACATCCTTCTGCTGCGGCTTCAAGTTAGGCTGCCAGTCACATCAGTCTGTCAGGGTAATTTCATGGGTTCTACGTTTTGCAAAGCCATTATCGCCTGGCATCTGTTTTACCTACAGTAAACAGCTCTGCCAGGTCAGGGAGGGCTGTTTCTTCTTCTCATAAGGAGAGAAGCTGATGCTGAGTGACATCCCCAACTCAGCAGAGACTTGTTTCTTAGTGTGGATGAAACCCAATTTATATTTATAAATATTAATAGTTGGAATTCCGCCCTGCCCCTCTCCACCCCCCCCCAGTTCTCCTTTCTTGCTCAGTGCCTTTGCCTTTCTGACTTGTCCTCAGCAGGGAGCCACCTCCCCCTAGACTTCAATTTTCTATGCTACATATTCTACAGTGGCATCTATTATTTATTGGATACATCCTAAGTACTGTACCTAGCTCTGTGCTAAGCATTTTATATTTAACCTCTCAATGACCCCATAACAACCTTGAGAGGGAGGTATTATTGCTGCTCTACAGAGAACATCTAGAGTGGTTATCTGCTCTCCCTTAAGCCCTTGAGGGATTGACAGAGCCTGTAACTAGCAAAGACGTAAACTTTTAACTACTTCACTACACTCTCCCTGTGTAGGTACCATTTGTTCATCATTTCTTAGAAAGGACTTTATTTGTTCAGCCCATATGAATTATTTTTTAAATATAGATTGTATTTAGACTAGATTGTATTTGAGTTATTGTGTATTTATATGTGCAAAAATTTAATGGTACTTATTATAGTAACAATGTTGTTTTGCATCACTGCTATATATCCCCAGAACATTTTCATCACCCCAAAAGGCAATTCTATTCCCACCAAGCAGTCTTTTCCCATTTATCTCTCCCCATGTTCCCTGGAAATTACTATATTTAGTGGAAGCTTTCTGCCTCCATAGATTTGTCCACTCAGGAGATCTCATATAAATGGAATCATATCACATGCAATCTTTTGAGTCTAGGTTCTTCCACTTAATGGGTAAAATAGTGAATTTTACCACAAACATGTTTCATAAAGTTAAAATGGTTACAAGGAAAACTACCTAATTTTTAAATACTGAAGTTCTTGGGGCAGGAGAGATAGCTCAGCACTTCAAAGCACCTGCTTAGGGAAGTGAGCAGGGACTGCAGCTGATCCCTGGCACCATATGCTATATCAGCCCCAACCCCAGGGTGGGCTAAACCAGCCCCCCCCATAAAAACACTCAAATTCTCAATTCAGGAGAGAAATTAACTTGAGGAGTTGATATTAGAATCCTGCTAAAGAATAAAATGGTTTTTAAAAAACCACTGAAAGAAACCACAGATCCTGTCAATGCTAGCCTCACTCTGGCTTAATGGCTGCTTACTGAGGGTTTGCTGAGCTCTGGGGATGGGATTCTAGCCAGATAAGCTGAAGTGAAGCATCAGTATGAGTTACAGTCTGGTGTGATAGTGCACCCCTGTATTCCCAGGAGGTTGAGGTAAGAGGATTGCTGTGAGTTCAAAGCCAGCCTAGGCTACAAAAGGAGCTCAAGGTTAGCCTGATTTGAATAATGATGGACACCCTGTATCAAGAGTTAGAACCTTTGCAGGGAAGCCTTGGTTCTAATCTTCTGCTTTGCAGACTCCCTAGTTTAGTTCTCCCTGGAGTACTGTATTACATGGATGACATTCAACTTAACACATAAGTATGTTCCACTGGTCTCAATACAACTGTGCCCAGACTCTAGCATGGAGATCAAACAAAGAGCCCTGAGTGTGCTAATACGCAGCACTTAAAAGTATAAGAAGTTACACACCAAGTCAGGACATGCTGGACATTACAGATTACGTGGGTACTGTGGTGTATTGCATGATGTCTTAATGCCAAAAAAAAAAAAAAAAAAAAAAAAAAAAAAAAAAAAAAAAAAAAAAAAAAAAAAAAAAAAAAAAAAAAAAAAAAAAAAAAAAAAAAAAAAAAAAAAGGGAAACATCATCTCAAATTATAATAAGGGTCTCCCCACATTTTGCATGTATTATTTTGTGTTTTGGGAGTGGAGGTGTTTCCAAATAATTTTTGACCATCTACTTCTAACTAGAATTTACTGAAGGTTACTGCATAAGGAGAAATGGGAGTCTGAGTTGCAGGTTGAGAAGAGCAGAAAATGCCCAAAATGTACAAAGAAATAATATTGTATTGCTTGAGAATCTTAAGTTGGCAAGTCTCTGTGAGCTTGCCCTGAAAAATTTTCAAAACATAGACCACTGCTATACTACTTTCCATATAGGGATTTATGAACACTGTGTGCACCTCTGGAAAAAAGAGGCCCTAGGATCTTTTTGTCCTTGACTATGCTAGGATCATGGTGATTAATACCTTACTCATTACAAGTCTTTTCACATTCTATAACCTCCCAACTGACAGATACTAATATTAACTTCCATAGAGTTTTAGAGAAATAAACATCCTCTCGAATGCTAAATCTGATGGCTCTTTGCTGTAAAACTGTCAGCTTACAAGCTTCTTAGTTAGATAAAACATTTCTAAGAGAAGGAAGAGCTGAATGGCAAGGCTTCCCTGTGGGAAACCAGTGACTAGAAGTCTTATCTTTAGAACCCAAAGCCATCTGTTTTGCTCCTTTGTCTGTATCCATTTTTTTTCTTAAGAAATGTATTTCTTCTTCATTTATTGATCCCTAATTCTTAAGAAAGATGCAATCACTTAGCTCTCTCACACTAAATCAAAATGCAGAAGTGCCTGGCACATAGTCTACCGTCACTACTAGCCATCCTGAGCCTAACTGGGCCTCTTATCCTTCATACTCTCCCTTCCTATTGAGTGGTGGTACAGCCCATCCTTCTTCCTAATGAGCACTTTTCACAACTAGCACTGCTTTCACCACTAACACAAAGAATAAGATCATTTTGTCAATCTGGCATTGAGAGACCACTAACTGACATAGCTTGATGAAAGTATGAAGTCCATTGTTTAGTAGCTATTTGTGAGAAGTGAACTTCTGAAAGTGGAGACACCACTCTCATACTTGGAAGGAAAATCTGTTACCAAGCAGAATGGATGTAAGTACCCAGTCAACTTCTAGGTCCAGGTTAGCTATGAGTTCACTTTGTGGACAGCCCCGCTGAATTACTGCATCAATATTTATTCACAGAGAAGCTAGGATATCAGTAATATTCCTAAAACTCCGAAAGTGAATGGCAGATGTCCAAAGATTTTCATTGGACAGAAGCACCTTTAAGAAGACCATTTTATATATTTTTTCAAAAGTGTTTCATGTTTTATTATGATTCTTTCTTCTAAATTATATCCCTAAGACATGACATATAGAATTTGTATGTTACTAAGGCTTTTTGTGGGTGGAATATATAAGCCTCCCAAATCTGTCATCTGTAAACCTCTTGCATCTATGTAATAAAATTAGGTACTTCTCCAAACAGCTTATATGTAGTAGTAAATAATATGTGTTTCTAGGCCTATACCTTATTTTATCTGTCACATAAGGAACCTATAAGAAAGATGAAAGTATACACATGACATTGATTTTGAAGAGTTTAAATATTACTTAAGGGAAATGAACTATGGACACTAAAGCACCAGTAGAAAACACCACCACTTTGGAATTAGACAAATCTAGAATTGTATTTTTGAGGGCAGTTAGCAAAGAAATACCATCTACTCTAAGGATCAGCTACTTTCACTGTAAAATGGGGGTGGGAATAGGTATACCCCATGAGATACTTATGACAATTAATATATTATTATCTAAACATTAAATTTTTCCTTGGCCTTTTACCAAACATTATGCAAAATATATCAGCTTTTACTAAGCTACTTATTTATTCATGTTTTCATATGCTGAAGTGGATATTCATCAAATTTTTGCATTAAAGATCAATAAATTGGTTATTGTTCACTCCCCACTCACCCAGTCCTTAAATGTGAGTAGAACTATGTTTATACAAACATGACTATAATATTAGTAGGAAGTAAATGCCACAAGGAAAGTGACATGAACAATGTATTCCAAAACGTTTGATGCGGAAAAGTATAATTTTTCAATTTTATTGGACGAATAAGTCAAAGGCCAATAGTAATGGAAAGTTACATATGAATGGGCTATAAAGACGAACCCATGAAAGCAATAGGAAAATGCACGCTAGGTGTCCTAATGTAAGGTTGTTCACTCAAAGTAATCATCCTTCAGGAAAAGGTCTTACCTTCAATCTCAAAAAATCTTTATAAGGGGCCATTTTTGTTACACATGACACATTTTTAGAAAGATGACGCTCATAAATATGGATAGGAGACAAATCTTTCCTAGGAGATTTTAATCAATGTGTGGGTTTTAGGATAAAACCTCTGCAACAGCAACACAACTAGGGAAATGAATACTGTAAATGTGAAAAGTTAAAATTGATTGTCGATAGGGAGACAAGAGGAATGACAGTGACTGATTTTAAAGATAAACACAAACGTAAAAACAACTGTTAGGAATATAAAATTAGAGAAGCTGAGTACATTATAGCAAAATATTACTATGAAATATAGAATTATTGCTAGACCTCTAAAAAAGATATTAATTATTATAGTAGAAATATATTATTTTACTTAAAGTGTATTAAATCGAAATATTTACTTTTACATTTTTTGATGAGAAAATGAATACAAATATATGTGGCCTTAAACAACCTACAGCACACAAAATATGGGGAATTAGCGAAAGATGGAAGTGAGAGAGTCGCTGGAGCACTAGTTATGAAAATCTCAAGCAATAGGCTAGAAGAACAGAGCATGACTCTGTTTCTGTTATCAATAAACAAGAGGATATTGCTTTGTGTTAGCAAGAGAAAAGGCACTTAAAGTTTTAGAAAGACCCATCTATAGGTGTACCGAAGATGAGTGGACACATACATACAAACAGTGGGGCTATTCCCCAGCTCTGAAACAGGAGTTATCAAGGATAGGTACCAGTTATGAAAAAAATAGTAATGAAAAAGAATGTAAGTAATTACTTATGGAATTTGGTCATTGAAAAATAAACAGAAAATTCTACTTACAGTTATGTTTTTAAAAACTTCTAGAAAGATTATGTTTGATGCAGTAATTAAGTAATATAAATAAATTAGTCCTTAGAGCCTAGATTTCTGTACAAAAAGATCTTACGAGACACTGTATTTGTTAATGAAAGAGTGGGCTAAAGATAAAACATTTTTAAGTCAGAGAAAATGAGGAAAATCAAAAAGACAAAAGTCATGTGTTGTTATATGTTAATTTTTAATCTCTTAGATTTCTGAGAGAAAGGAACCATCCAATTGGATTTAAGGATGTGGCTGTTAATAGCTAGAATTCACTCAAGTTTTTAATCCCTCAACTATCTGATTAACTTGTATTGCAATTGACTTTTGCTTCGAGTTGTTTCCTGTCAAACTTTCATGTCTTCTACTGCAACTCTCTAGACTCTTTTGTGGACTAATATTTCCTGTTATCCTAAATCACTATACTTTCAGCACTACAGGAAGCTAAGGCCGAAGGATTACAAGTTTGAACACAGCCTGGGTAACTCAGTTAGACACCGCATCAAAATGGGAAAGCCCTAACTAACGATTTGTCTTTCTCTCTGATACTGCTTGAAAACTAAATAAAATGATGCTAGTTCAATTTTGGACAAGGGAAATAATTTCCTATTTTGATTATTATTATTTTTTGCTCTGGAACATTATTTATGGTCTCAAGGATATTGCTATAATAGTCAGTGATTATGAAATATGTTTTCTAAGGCTGCACATTTTAAAAAACCTGTAAACTTTTAATAATTAGTACTTACCAAATAAGGTAGGAAGTAAACACTAGGAAAATCATGAACAGAAAACCGCCACCTGAAACGCCATAAACCCAAAGTTTTACTCGGCCATCTGTGCAAGATAGAAATAACACAAAATGCTTAGGATATAAAAGTCTGTAATATCTGAGAGTGAGAGAACAAGAGTAACATACTGTCTGGTAATGCTAAGGTGATTATCAGCTCTAGACTCGAACGCTCATCCCTTCACAAGCTGAGTGCTCGGCTCTGGAAGCTAGCCATGCTCTGGCACACTCCATATGTTGCCAGAAATGATCAGGAATCGATGGGCACCTCTCATAAATACTGTAGGAATGGAGTTTCTGAGTTAGAAAATGTGTTTATGAAAGATGCAAACTGAATTGCTATTACATTGTACCACTTTCCATGGATTTTATGGAAATAAACAGTTTGCATTAATCTTTAGCAAATTACCACTAAGACCATGAAGTTGTCACTGCATGGAACAAAAATATTTATTTTAATAACTGTTTAATTTTCTGCCTGTATTCTAAGGCTGGCATATTCATAAGCGTACATGGAAATCCCCATTGGTGACATGCATCAAAATAAAACAACAGCAAACTGAAAACATGGATCAAGCAAGATGTATGATATGCAGTTACAAATTTCCTATGATAAATATGATCACTGTGGATATTGGAACTGTACCAATAAACTTATGATGTCTTCTCACAATGCATTCACTCCTTCATTAAATAAAATCAATTACCAGGCTATTTTTAATTTATCTGAAAGCGCTTATAGTCTTATAGTTAAAAAATTGCAAAATATTCCAACATTAGAAAAAACAACCAGAAGATATCATTGCACAATGATTGGACAGGTTACTTAATTCTGGAAGCAGAGAAACACAGTAGGATAATTTTAGTGCTTCTCCTTTCTAAAGTTAGGTAAGCAAAAGCTAAGTAACCAAATAAGTTAAACATTTCACCAAATTACTTTAAACTTCTGTCCACATGTACAACGTCACATTACTATTTATTTACTCTCTACTAGAAGTAAAACAGATGAACCAAATATTCTGGTTCTTTTTGTGACATCTAGGTAAAACATAGCTTCATTAAAAATATGGTTTCCTCATATATGATGAAAATAAAGTATTTCCAGCAATTTAATGTTTATTTATTTATTTTTTTTAGTTTGACTATAAAACTAAGTCAATCTTACACTTGGACTGACATAGGCAGTATCTCAAAGGAATGACATTCCTTTACAAAAGAGTATGCCCAGAAATTCTTTTCATGAAATGAATGTAATTAACACAGGTCCAAAATATACATATCAGCACCTCTCTAAAAGATTCTATGTAATAAAACCAATCAAAATCTATTGCAAACAATACTTGTTTTGAATCAGATTAAGGTTACTTTCAATTATATTATAACTACCTGTTATATCTTTTGCTTACAAGACACTTTTAAGCCTCAGTCCTAGTGCACAATGAGTTCACTGTAGTAATGATACTTTGCTGTGGTCATCAACATCTTTGAGTAAGTATTTGGTTGTTGCAGGGTC
Source organism: Myocastor coypus (assembly GCA_004027025.1). Taxonomy (NCBI): domain Eukaryota; kingdom Metazoa; phylum Chordata; class Mammalia; order Rodentia; family Myocastoridae; genus Myocastor; species Myocastor coypus. The sequence goes on from PVJA010003612.1 coordinate 18,010, forward strand.
TCACTACACAACACAGACTCATGGTGATCTTCTTTCTTTCATCCTCCCAAGTACTGGGATTGCAGGCATGCACCACCAGGCTCAGACTCAGTGGATGGCTCCGTGGTGGAGGTGTGGTGCGGCGCGTGGTACCTGGGATTGAACCACAGCCCCTGAACTTGCCTAAGCTTGCCTAAGCAGGCACTTTAGTCCACTGAGCTATCTCACCTTTCACGTGAAAGTTTTAATAAAGCTTTGATTCTGACCTCTTTGAACCACTCATAATGAAATTCTCTGTCCTTAGTTTTTACTTTAGCAACAATAACTATTTAGTTCCTTGAATTAATAGTTTTCTCGAAGTGAGAATGTTCTTCTCTATGCATAAAATTGCATAGAGCTGATGTGTTGGGATTATCTAGTGCATTCATTCATTCATTCATTCATTCATTGGATACAAGATCTTGCTACTCAGTTTAGACTTGTAATAACTCTTTGGCATCAGCCTCCTGAGTGCTGGGATTACAAAGTTGCACCTACCTAGACCAGTTTTGGAATACAGTACTGGAGATTGAACTTGGGACCTTGGGCTTACCAGGCAGGCGTTTACACCAACTAGCTATCTCTCCAGTTCCAACAGTTCTCTTCTGTTGCTTTTAAATAAAGATGAATGCTAAGGTTCAGATCTTTTAAGACATGCTATTTAAAAATTAATTAATTAATTAGCCAAATTAGAATTAAAAGTTAAAACTACAAGCAATAGAAAACATTAGTAGTGAAATATATCTTTCTGGTACCCTGCCTCAGTTCCTTTCCTGGAATCTATCACCATTCTCACTTCTTTATGCATCTTTCCGGTTTGATGTGCATGTGCAGCTGAGGGTGTGCAACACACTTGTACATGCACATACACATACACACCCCTTCTTTATCAACTCCAAATGGTTCCCATTATTCTTTTTGACTTGTGCCTTTTCTTTCACTAAGAAATACAGGTTTAAGTAAGTTTCCTTGCTAGTTCATGAATGTAGGTCTACTGCCTTTTAGTAGCTGACATACTAATGGACAGTTGTACCATATTTTCATTCTTAGTTATGGTTATGATCATTTAAGTTGTAAAACCAACAAGCAGCCATACTCTCAACATCATTAAAATACTGCTTTTAGAGTACATGTATATATCTATAGAATGAGTTCATAGAAAAAAATACAGATACAAACATATGAGAGGCAAATACATTAGAGTAGCCTGAATGTCTTTTTGAGAGGTTGCTTTAATGTACCTTTTCACTGCAAAAGTGTAATAAAAATTAGAGTCCCAGTTTAATAGATTTATACGTATATATATATACATTTACGTATATGTACATGTACACATCTATACTTACACATCTGATATTATTGATACTTTAGTTAGATTACAAAAATCTGTCTATGAATTAAAGATTGAAGAATGCATTTGTCAATTTGAACACTTACTTCCCCAGAATTTCAGCCTAATTATCTTTCTTTTATTTTTCTTTTGGCGGGGCCAGGGTTCTAACTCACAACCTTGCACTTGTCAGACAGGCACTTGTTCCACAGAGCTATCTCCCCAGCCCCTCAGCCTAATTATCTTTGTAAAGTAGGTTCTATAGGCAAACGTTAACCTGTCTAGATTTCACATAATTTGTCCTCAAATTTAAATGTATTTCTGTGTTAATTATAAAACTAATGAGATATTTTAAATACCTTTGGCATTCCATAACATATAAGGGAATCCAAAGTGGAATAAAATGTGGTACTTGATCGTTCTTTAAAGTTAGGGGATGTGTGCAAACCTTACGTCGTTAACTAGACATAGAATTCTCCACACCTGGGTTCGAACATTTGCTTCTTTTAAACTCAGCCCATTGAGATCCTTCTGATACAGACCCTTCTAATATTGATGTGGAAGGAGAGTGCCAGGGGTACAGTTGCCGAACTTTGTATCTTGCCTCCTAAGCCCTAACAAAATACCACTTTGTTTAGCCACTTATAACACTATGCTCCATAAAACAGATGTGTATTATAGGCATAGAGTCTCTTACTTTGTTTTTGTTCTGTCTCTTCACAAAGTGATATGTAAGAGCCTTAATGGCCTGCCTTCTTAAAACCTTCCTCTGTCACTTGGTTGTATGACTTCACTGAAAATGTTTTGCACCATCAGTTTTAGTTTCCTACTCTTTCAAATGAGGATGATAAGATTTCAATAGTGTGTAAGAATATGAGACTACTCAGAGTGCACAGTGATTGGGCAGGGCAGGTGCCACTAGATAGACTGGCTAAATCTGAAAATGGAGGTTCAGAGAAGTTGAGAAATTATAACTCATCACAAACAGTTGTGTTTAAGCCACAGGTGCCTTTAAAGCCCATCTTCCTTCGTAATCAGTGCACTTTATAATTTCCCCAGTACTTTCTAAGCATGTTAAGATCACTAGATATTTCCTGCCAGCCTCTGAGATTCTATTTAACTTTTAATTTCATTTCAGTTATATAAATCTAATTATAAAAGCATAGATAGTAATTATAATTAAAGGACATTTCCAAAGGATCCTATTTTATTACTTAATTCATTGCTTTTCAGACTATGATGGACACACAATATTCAACTATTCCTTGAAAATATTTTACACTTAAATAGGATTATGTATTTTTAAAACACAAGTTTAAGAAAATTTAACATAGGTTATGTTGCCTGTTCCTTCTCTTTTCTTTGCTTCCTATCACTCTTTGAAAAATGATCAATGATCAAAATATGAAATGCTAATGAAAATTTTACATGTCTTATTCTTAACTGAAACACACCTGGATCAAGTAGCTGAAGTGACCATCCTTTAAAAATGTCATGTATTTTTGAATTCACAGGTCTGTTTTTCCCAGAAAGGTTTTTCACATCAGCTTTTTTGTCCTCGGAGCCTGGTACTTTCATACAATAATCCAGGAAGCCATTTGATCTCATTATTTCTGTATAGCCCTTCTCACAACCACAGACTCCACCCTGCAGCACAGGGAAATACACAGAGAATTGTGCGGATGAAGACACAATGTTATGTTTAAGTCACTTCATATTTGTATAATATGTTATAGTGATGTCAGATTTTCAGCAACTGATTTACCCACAGGATGAAAAGTTCGTCTTTCTGAATTTCAAGGTTAGCATAGCTGTAAATTGTTATTTTTCTAATGTTTATGATTCCAACGTCTTCCAAAAGTGAACTCGCAGCTCTTTGTGAGTAGAGTACACTATGGCTATCCTTTTTCTAAAGAGATATTTATGTTAGTTAATCAAATTACTGCCAATCTTTCTCCCAAGTATTTAAAGTATTTGTTCATTGGTTCCAACTTTCCCTTCCTGTTGCAAAGCAAAGCCACAAGAGTCGTACATATATAGTCGTACACAAACATATATCAGGAGCTGTGTGCCGTCTGTCACCACATGAGTCACTATGACCATTTCCCACTGACTACTGGTCAGTGCCACTATGTACTCATGGCCAGTAGTCCAACCACCGCTCTTCTCATGGTAAAGCAACACAAATGGAGGAAAAGAACTTGATTAAAGGCAAATGCTCCAGAAAAGGATGTCATATATCTAAATTATTCTTTCATATAATAACTTGAATGTCTCACCATATCACATCCCTAATTGGAGCTGTGACAAAATGTACTCTAAATTTGTCTGTGAAATTCCTAATCATGTTTATGTATAGATGCTTTGATGAGATGTGATAGAACTGGATTTCTATACACCTTTGGAAGGGAATGTAAGCCTAATCTTCTTCTTCCAGTAAACAAACAATGAAGAAGAATTGAAAAGAATGTAAAAGCATAGGCATATATCTTTGTTATTGTGGTTCCCCTCCTTAGGACTACTTAGATAGTATTATCTGCACCAACTCTTGCCTTACTCAGCTACTAATGCTAGTCCTACTCATTCAGTCATTGACTAAGCAGTGGTTCTCAGAAAGCAAGAATAAAAAGGCAAATAAGATGCCTTGGTATTTTGTAAAACATAAGATTAAGTGATGCAAATGTTATAATAAACTTTTTATAATTCAGTTCAGGTTATAGTTGCATTTATTATATATAATGAAATGGAATTATAATGAAAACATGTTATTTTCAGTTAGTTTTAATTGGAGATATCATAATAGTGAATAGAGATGTCCATTTAAGTCTTAATTTTAAAACCTTCTTTTCATGATGCATCACTCTTACTAGCTCGTGAGAAAAATTATAATCAGTAAGTTCAAGGAAAGGAATATTTTATATGGTACTAAAGAGTATACCCTGAAAGTTGATGGATAGAGACAGTTAGGGACTAATTAGGGTAGAGTATCAACTTGTTTGGCTTTTAAATCTTCTCAGGGGTTTGGTAGAGCATACTTTAGATATGTCTAAGTGTGTCATGGAGGTACGGCCTTAGGATTTATGGCTTGTTCCTCACTTATGCCACTTTGATGCCATCTCTCTAGGTTGCTGTCAGCTATCACGAAATAAATATCTTTGTTTTGCATATGCTCTTACTACCATGATGCTTTCCCCTTGAAAAGTCAGCAAACCATGGAAGAGATTCTCCAAAATTATAAACTATATTAAGTCTGTCCTCCTTTATATTGTGGGTATCAGATACATGTCCCAGTAATCGGAAAACAGACTAAATAAATAAATAAATAAACAAATAAACAAACAAAACAAAAGCAAAACAAAAAAAAAAAAGGGTACTAGAGAAAGGATTTGTTATTATCATAACTGTACCTGACCATGTTATTCAGAAGTTCAGGAGAGGGCCCGGCGGGCTGGCTCTGTGGTCTAAAGTGCCTGCTTGGGGAAGCTTGGGCGGCTTCAGTGACCGCGGTTCGATCCCCGGCACCACATGCTCTGCCAGCCCTGCCCTGGGGGTGGGCTGAGCCGGCCATAAAAATAAGTGAATAAAAACAAACAAAGGTTCTGAAACAAGAATAAAAATAATAAATAAAATTTAAAAAATAATAATAATAAAAAAAGAAGTTCAGGAGATAGCTCAGCAATGTAAGTACCTACCTGCCTGGCAAGCACAAAGTCTCAAGTTTGATTCCCAATACCAAAAGAGGGAGAGGAGAGGAGAGAGAGAGAGAGAGAGAGAGAGAGAGAGAGAGAGAGAGAGAGAGAGAGAGAGAGAGAGAGAGAGAGAGAGAGAGACTGGTGCTGATTTTCAGAAAGAATTTGGAAAGTTTTAGAGATTCAAGCTAAAGAAACTTAAAATACTATAATGAAGACTTGCTGAGTGATTGTTTTCAGAGCTCAGAGGCCTGCGTACTGGTAGGAATGAAGGCAATATGAATTTTCAGTTAGGAAGAAGGAATAAAGACTGGACTAATTTTCATGAGAAGTGATGTGTGCTATACCCTGGCCATATTGGCCCAGCCAAATAACTCAGTGGATTAAAGTGCCTGCATAGGCAGATTCTTGGAAGGCTGAACACAGGCTGCTGACTAGGAATCTGAATTATGTAGTAAGGCCCTGTAGACCCTGTATTAAAATGTACTAATGCAGCCGGGCGTGGTGGCGCACACCTGTAATCCCAGCACTCGGGAGGCTGAGGCAGGACGATTGGTGCGAGCTCGAGACCAGCCTGGGCTACACAAGTAAGCTCAAGGCCAGCCTGAACTGCATAGCGAGACCCTGTCTGTCTCAAAAAGACAAGAATAAAATAAATAAATAAATAAATAAATAAATAAATAAATAAATAAAATAAAATGCACTAATGCATATTCTAAGGTTTTGTAGGAGACTGACATCAAAGGTGATTGAGTGATTCATTTATTAGAAAAATATTAAAATAGCCTAATATTCAATAGCTAATAAAGGGTACTTCTGGCTCCTTTAGCTAGACTTTCTCTGGGAATTAAGATAGAGTAGAAAAAGTTTTGCAACTTAAAATTTAGCTAAGAAGGAACCATGTATAAAGTTGTAGCCAAAGTAGGTGTGGCTACTGAGTAGAATAATTAAAAAGAAAAACATCAAGTACTTTGGACAGATTTCTAAGGTCATCTCAAATAGCTGCAAGAACTCAGACGCCACAGTACACAGATTCAGAAGAGTCAGCCTTCATCTGAGTAGAGGTTTCTTGTGGCCACTGCTGAGAAGGGCCTTCAGGTAATTGGTTGCTCGGCATTAATTTCCCTCTGTTCAGCTCTCTAAGGCCTTAGAGGGCACTGCAAACATGGTCCAAGAGATCCTGCCTTCTGTTCCCATTGAAAGTAGACCTTGGCATTACCTGTGAAATGCTGGCTTTACTGGAATACAAAAAGCAAGAGTTGCGAGATTAGGGAGGCTTCCACAGTTTTCAAAGGAAAGCGTAAAAGGCAAGGCAAGGAGCTGCTGAGAGGGCAGTGTGTGGAAGTTGTGGAAATGAAGCTAAAGCTGCAGTGGAAGTCAGAGCTGTAAGGAATATGAAATGTGGAGCACGTATGAAGAACTGCAGGTCATACACGGAGCCACCCTAAGAGTGCAAATATATGGTGTGAAACTAGCAGGACTACAGTGCTAGGGCTACTCCTTCTGAGATTTACCTTTTGTCGTAGTCTACCCTGGATATAGGATTTGGAGCTGTAAGTCTGACTGTTCACCTGGCTGTGTTCTAGTCTGCACTTTTTCTTTTCCCCCATTTATCTTTTCTGGAATGGAAACATGCACCTGTGCTATTATACCTTAAATGATATAATTTATTTTAATTTTTATATTACTAGGGATTAAACCCAGGTCTTTTAGATGGATCTGCCACTACATCTCTGCCTCTTTGTCCTCTCATCTGCCTCGCTCCAGAACTGTTCCTGCACTCTGCCTCTGAGCTGCCACTACCTAAGCAGCTTTGTTCTGCATCTTCTGGAACCATATTTCTGTCATAGAGGCAGCTAAGCATGGACAGAAACCCTTAACAATTTGTATTATATTTAAACTATACTATTTTAAGTTGTGCCTGTAAATACCATGTTCTAGCAACAGAAAAGTTGATCAATAAAACTTTTATGTGTGACGAAAAGTAAGATGCATATTTAAATTTCTAAACTTTATTATAGAAAAAGATGCATTGTAATTAATTTCCTTTAAATGTCCTCCCTGACTTTGACACACAACCCATCATGGTTTCCACTTTTTAAATAGTTCTGGAAGTCTTCCGAGAGTGGCATTAGTTGGATGCTCACAGCTACCTCAGCATCTTAAAATGATTAAAATGTTTACCTTTACTGATCATATTCACTTTGGGGAACAGCTGGAAGTTGCACAGTGCTGAACCCAGTGAATGAGATAGATTGGACATATTGTATTGCTCCTACAAGTTTGCCTTACTATTGGAGGATTGTAGCATTTGCTATATCTTTTATCATATCTCATGGACAGACTCTTGAAGGCAGTCTTCCCGAATTGCTTCAGAAACGTGCAACAATGAGAGAAGTGGTGGAAATGAGGACAAGTATTTGCAGGAGTATCTACAGCAATGTTTTTTTGGTAATACATTTCTTTTTGTTTATAGGTACTGTACATTATGATCATATCTCATATTTTCTTTTTTTTTTTATTATGGCTGGCTCAGCCTGACCTGGGGATGGGGGGCTAGCGCAGCATGTGATGTCAGGGTTCAAACCACAGTCTCTGCAGCTGCCTGAGCTTGCCTAAGCAATCACTTTAGACTGCTAAGCCACCTTGCCAGTCCAAAATTCTAACCCGGTCATTTTTGTTTTGTTTGTTATGTTTTTGCAGAACTGGGGATTGAACTCAGGCCCTTGTGCTTGACAGGCTAACACTTATTATACCATGCTAGCTCCCCAGCACTTACATCTCATGTTCAAATATCACCAGCTTCAAATGGAATTGGTACTGATCTTTCTTCCTTTTGGTTTCCTTTGTAAGTCTACTCACTACTTTTTCTGTGGTACAGAATTAACCCAGGTTAAAGAGTTACCCATCTTCAAGTAGAGGAACCATTAGAATAGAACTGGGTGCTTGAATTATTTTTAATGGAAGTATTTTTGAAGTGAGCCATTATAAGAAGAAATCTGTTTCTTTAAGAACTCTACTATAACTGTTTAAAATTACATACACACAGCACACTGGAAGTGCTATTGATCAAAATGTATTATACACTTTGTATTAATCCCTGAGTTGCTGGAAGGAGAAAAGGAAAGGTCTTTCTCATATAAGCACACATGCACACATGTCTTCTTGGTCTTACTCATGGATTCAGATTAAAGTGAAATAAATTCACTATAATCACCATACTGTAGTAAATTGAATACAAATTTTATCAAATATGAATAGCACTGATGTCTGTCATAATTGTTTAGGCATACTAAAGGCTAAGAACAGAATACATGAGGCAGCAGAAAGGAGTTATTAGCGGATAGAACTAATATAAATTAGATATCTAAAGCACAAGTTACCTATAAACAGGTGTGTAGTGAAAAGGCTGAAAACTGCTTTCCTAAATACACGGTATTCTGAAGAAATTAGCACCAGTGATTAGTCCAGCAAGTGCCTCTAGATGGTACCATGGGCACACAGAACTGCTGCCTGAGCCATAGTAGAGGAGAGCACACCTGATTGCATATGTGTAACACAAGAGTTACAGTACCTGTGGAGGATGCCAGCATGACTCACCTGCGTACAGTAGGAGAAAGGCTTTCTGCAGGCTGGAATACACTGCCGAATCGCAGCAGGGCGGGCCTGCGGGGAGCATCCACCTACGAAAGAAACCCCACCATCATATGTAGATTTCCTCTCTGATAAATATTTTTTGCACTTTGGTATTTCTCCCCTTGACACTAGACATTCTGTGATAATACTATTGTCATTTTCAGTCCATGTCAATGTTCTTTCTAGCCTTATTTTCTTGACTTCAGTCTAATTATCTTTAGACCTCAGCATGCACTTTTAAAAGCAGAAGCTCTTGCAATAGACAATGTCTATGGTACGTTTTCCCCATGTTTTTGGCAAGGTGATTCTATCCTATGGCTACATCTCAGGTCAAAGTCTACCATTGCCAGGATCCACAGAAGAATGGATAGAAAGCTCAGTTTAAGTTACAGAGCAGAAAAGCAAATTTGCTTGAAAGAATCACTCTATGTGTGTATTTTTATAGTTCAACCCAGCTAGGAACAATGCAACACAGTACTAAAAGGATGCTACTAATTATTCATGGGATCACAATGTGCACAGTATACACAAGCAGCCAATGTAGATCCTCACCTATATTTTAAAAAGTAAATGCATGAACTATTGGAGAAATAATCAAACTTAGTGAACATTTGCAGATAGTTACTAAGAAAAGATGGATGAGTTAATATATAAACATCCTGAAAATTATCTACTTTTAGTTTTGCCTTCCTGGATCAAAGCAGTAAAAGAAGTATGGGAAAAGCCCTAGACATAATTGTAGTGAGAAGTTAATTTATTATTTAATGACACTACTGACTCTGCATTTCAATAGTAGTTACAGATTTAAGCCTTTGTGTTACTATAATTGTCACCCAACTAGAATTTATCGTTTGTAGACAGCAAAACATTTTGCACCCAAGATATAGAAAATGGTCAGATCCATATTCTTCCTGGAATCCAAGTTCTTTGCTTGAAAAATAAAATAAATAATTCATGTCAATTAAAAAGAAAACCTTAGAATTTAGAATCATTTTGTAATTATGAAACTAATCACTTGAATGTTATTGGTAACAACTACACAGCTATTTTGGTTAGGGACTGGGTTTCCATCCTTTGAACCAGTGCTGTCCTAAACAAATTAGCCCAAAAGATTTCTTAGGATGGGAAAAAAATTACTGGCATTTACATACATTGTGAAACTTACTTTTACATTTTAAGAATGAAATTAAGCTTCGGTGATGTTCAGCAAATGAAACAGCCGACCTGAGATTATTCACCAGATGCTAAGGCTGGTGCAAAGGAGCACCATGGAAAGGTGTCAGAGCACAATCCTGGCCAGTATAGACACATAACACTGCACAGCATATACTTTCTACGTGTCTGGCTAGGTAGAATCACAGAAGTATAAATGAGAGCAATTTATAAATCAAAAAGTAGCTTAAGAGATAGCAGTATATAAAGTAAGGACTAAAGGGAATACCTAATGCAAAGGCATGTAAATGAGAAAAGGAGGGAGCCTATTTTTCTGTTTTGGCAGACATTTATCCCAGTCCTTGCACAAGCTGGCAGGGACAGGATCAAGTAAAGTCAAGGCCAGTTAAAGGGCATGGTGGTGACACTTGTAATCCCAACACTTGGTAGCCTGAGGCAGGAAGATCCACCAGTTCAAGGTCAATCTTCCCTACATAGTGAGTTCAAGGTCAGTCTGAACTACCTAATGAGACTCTTTCTAAAAAAACAAATAAGAGAAGGGCTGGGGAGATAGCTCGGTGATCTAAGTGCATGCCTGGCAAGCTCAAGGACCTGGCTTTGACCCTAGTACCACATGTCGAGCCACCCGTGGAACATTGGGTGCGTCATGGTGGCCACTGAAACCATGGTGGTGCACACCTGTAATCCCAGCACTAAATAGGCTGAGACAAAAGGATCACTGTGAGTCTGAGCTGCATAGCGAGATTCCATACCAAATACATCAAATAAATAAATCAATCAATCAATAGTCAAATAAATGATAAAAAAAAAAAAGCTCCTTGAAATTATTAAGAAATCTGGGCTCCACTGATAGATCAGCAGACTGATGCTCAAGTTTCAGAGTGAGCAGCGGCTAGGGTTTGATCCCTGGCTTGCCCTGCAGGCCCTAGCCCCAGGGCACACTGTAGTTGTGATTGAGACTGGGTATGGTGGCATGTGCCTGTATTGTCAGCACTTGGGAGGCTGAAAACAGGAGAATCACTACAAGTCTGATCTGTGTAGTGAGACCCTGTAGACCCTGAAGACTCGGTACTAAAATACAAAAAAAGAAATAAAGAAATTACTAAGAAATCTATTTGTAACATTACATGCACCTGTTATGAATGTAGAACATTTGATTGAGTCTGTTTTCAGATAGTAACTAGATTAATAAGTAACATATTGAAAATCCATTTTCCTTTGGGTAAATATAGCCATTTATGATTTATAGTAAAATTGCTTAAATTTGAAATATTTCAGTTTAAATTTTTAACTTTTAGTTTCAGTTTGACCTTTTTTTTAATATGATATAGGAGCATGAAAGTGTAGAAATACATTTTAAAATAGATCCTCAAAAATTTCAAGTATGATTTAAAGTTTCAGAAAGACAGTTCTGTCATGCTCAAGTACTTATGTTATACAGTAATAGTATCACAAACCTTTTCTTCTGGAAGGTTAAGAATATAAGTTTACAGACCAAAAATTAGAGAGAAATAAGGGCTACAAGGATAGCAAATATTATGGTCCTAGCCCTTCAAGGTCAGTGAAGACTCAGGACATAAGAGAACCTGTGCTTTAACATTCTATATTCAATGATTTCCCAAATTTTCTGTTCAAGGAGATTATGGGGCTACAGAAGAAAGGGATTGAAGATATATAGTATGCCAAAGGAGAGTCATCTAGAGAGAAAACATTCTCTCAGGCTTTCACAGAGAGCAAACTGGTCAAGCAATGGTTGTGACTCATTCAGATGGCTGACACTGACAACAGTTCTACAAAGCACTGTACATGGTTCCAAAGTAAATCCTGAGGGTTTTGACTGACACTGAGAGATACAAAAGTTACATGTTGTGTTATACAGGTCTTGCTTAAACTTGACCTTAACCACTCAGCAGAAAAGTTTAACCACAAACATAAAACGTAAAGCTAGATTAGAATGCTGAGCTGTAAAACGCTTATATCAACAGCTTCCAACATTGCCAGTTTTACCAATAACCCACTGCGATTATCGAACGTTGGATTATGTACACAATTACTTTCTCTTAGTTCACTGAAAAGAAATTTTGTTGTATCAATAATGATTTGAAAAATTATAACATCTATACCCTGTGCTTTGTATAACTAACAGAAGACAACAATATGCATTACTTCAAATATGGAAATGTATTGCTAATGTGTTTTGAAACTGTCACATTGTTATACATTGTTTTTTCTTATTAAAATAATGCAAATAATTTAAAAATAAATATATTAAACAAAAAAACATTGTTTGAAACTAACCTCTATCACTTCCAGTTTTTATCTTACACCATGCAATTTAGTGAATTTTGTTATGTTACAGTTCATTTCTTTAAATTTTATGATACTTATGGGTCTTCAAAAAGAAATGTCTACTTTCTAAAAGACAGAGCCATCTAAGGAAATTTAGCCATGAGGCTCATCTAACTCACTTGCCTGGTTATTTGTTGCTAACATTCCACACAAATAGCACAGTCTGAGATATTTTTCAAGTGCCTGCAAGAGTGTTAGGAAAAAATACCTGTGACATTAATGCCATCTGAACGTTGGCACCAAACGGTCCGCTCATTATTGTTCCAAAGACTTGCTTTCCATATGTAGTGATAACATTTGCCTCCTGGAAGTAAATGTAGCATTAGCAGTTCTACTAATCCTTACTTGGAATAAACATTTAAAAATCAAGGCTAAAAAAACTTGAAAGTGCTCCTGGTACCTGCACAAGGACGTGTTTCTAGAACTTGCTGGGGGCAGCTGTCTTGGTTCTCAAAAGACTGCATTATAAATGTTCTGGACCTAGACTGGCGACCAGTAGTCTCGAAGCTTCTTCCATCAATGCAGGTTAATTCACATGCACTCCACTGTGACCATGCGGTTAAATGGCAGTCTCCTGGCCAGACACACAGCACAGGGAGGGGAAGATGAAGAATGGAGCTTGGTGATGCTTGCACAGACAGCACATGCACAGGGGCTTGTGATAGAGCATGCAGTGATGCGGCTGAGCTCTAGATACTGTGCATCATTCTCTTTTGACTAATTTTCTGATTAGAAAGTTACAGTTCAATTTCACAACAGCATGTCAAGTACGAGCCTCATTACTTCAAAGCACAGTTGTCATAGCTAGAGAATCCTGTGTCTGCTAGTGATAATGAAATGTTTGAAAAGGATATGGCAAGGAACATAGTAACTCAGTTTTCAAAGATCAGCCTACTGTAACATGGACATTTACAGAAACTATACAAAAGTAAGTAGGTATCAAAATAAAATATCATTTGAAGATTCAGTAAAGAGTATTTAGGACTGGGGAGCTAGCTGAGTGACATAAACACCTGCCTTGCAAGCACAAGGTCCCCAATTAGATCCCCAGTACCAGACACAAATAAGAGCATTTAATGAGGCCCTCAAAAAATATGTATATATATTCAGACTACATTGTATATAATTTATACATATTAAACCTTTATATGAAAATTTTATATGTACTTATATATATATATATGCATTTGTATGTATAAGTATGTTTTTATCACACACACACACACACACACACACACACATATATATATATATATATATATATATATATATATATATACACATGTGTGTAGGTACGTACACATTGTACCATAAGGATAATATTAAGTCACATTTAATGTACTTTATACAAGCCAAATTGTGTTACAGGGATTAAAATGAACTCATGTATTATGTACCTTATGATGATGCTCACATTAATATAGAATTTCACTGTTTTCAGAGTGGTTTTACAAACTCATAGCATTATTGGTTCCCACCGAGGCATCACAGAGATTTATCCACTTGTGGGTTTAGTTCATATTCTCTGAGCAATGGCCAGTACGCTACACACGATTGCTCATTATCAACTAGTTATCTAGTTGAAGTCACCATAGTTTGAAGGAACCAGTAATGCTACAGAGACAAGATTCTAACCTAAATGTCTAAATCCAGTGCATCTTTTCCTTTGGCCTACTTGACCTCCACTGAAGTAGCACTACATTCCAAAATGGTAACTGCAACCACAATTCAAAATTAATTAAAGAATTAATTAAAATTTTAGTTTTGATGAGTGAGAGCTTCTCCAGAAAATTAGAAACATAAAACACCAGAGAAGTGCTCCTTGCATACCTGGGCAAGGCACAGAGCAGGGCTGCTTTAAGATACTGTCTGAAAAGTGTATCTCTCCGCACAGTGCATCTTCCACACGGACAGCCATGTCGGACATTGAACCATTGTGAACCATGCAAGAAAGGCTGCGCACCTGGACTCCTTCACCACAGTCTCCACCCTGTGGGAAGAAAGAATATTCTCAGTACTTTCCATGTTATTAACATCTCGTAGATTGGGTTCCTGCCACCTTCGCCAAAGAAAACGCTACTTCTAGATTTCAATAGCTTCTGCTTCTCAAAGTTCTCTCTCGATTGTAAATGCTGAAATATCACTGATAACAATTCTGAGCTAATACAGAAATTGAAGTGGAAATGCAAATTTGTTCCAGGGACTTTATGTACTCAAAATATAACCATTCACTTTGGAACTTGGCCAGAATTGAGTAACAAGAAAAGTAACACCTAATTTGTCCGACCATATGTGATAATGTCTTAATCCATAATTATATCCAAAGAGAACATGTACAGCTTCAGGGCATACATTTCTCATGTATTTTTTCCACTTTTGTTTTATAAAGTGCAGTGCTTTCTTATGTGGATTAAGTGAAGGTTTCCAGAAAAACACTTTCTCTATTGTCACAAAAGTTATTTTCCCAGGATGCCTTCTCTGCTGAATAATATTCTTTAAAGATATTTCATACCAATCTTACTTAGGTATTCTGGGCAATTAGAAAAATTCTGTACAATGTCTCACAGAAATAGAAGCTTAGAATTGAAAGGTTCTCAGTGGTTATCTGGCATGATTATTTCTGTATGATAAAATTTTGGGTAGATATTCATGAAGTGAGTACCTTTGCTTCAATTTTAACCAGCAATTTGCTTGAGTGGTCATGCTTCAGAAAGAGGTTCCTTCGATAATTTAGATAATTTTGGCAGATAGCTCTACTTTCACATATGTACAGAGCCCAAAGGCAAGTCCTTATTCTAAGGAGATGCAATCCCAGGTTGGTAAAAGTGAAGGTGGAGGGGAAAGAAAGGGAATTAAGGCTATTTACATATAGAAGATAGTCTGTTAACGTGGCCTCAATATCACAGGTAGGCAGAAATAAGGCACTGCTCCCCATAACATCTTCCTAGAGAGATCCAGTGCCACCACTTCTCAGTACTATCCATAAAAGGGAGAAGGAGGCATTTAAACACCAGCAGCTCCTAGGATCCAGGTCTTGCTCATCAAAGTTTATTCTAGTACGAATACTGTTGTTTTTCTACATTGTGTTTATCACTGTCCAGTATGCTATTCCAGAAGTTCCTGGAAAACTCATGGTTTTGTAAATAACTACTGCTGTTGTTATGCTAATCACGTGTGTGTGTGTGTGTGTGTGTGTGTGTGTGTGTGTATGTGTGTATATGAGAGAGAGAGAGAGAGAGAGAGAGAGAGAGAGAGAGAGAGACAGAGAGAGAAAATATTCCTCATCAGAGAGTCTGACCATCTACCCATCTACCCTGGGAAGCTTTATTTCACCTCCTCATTTCTTTCCCCTACTAGGAGGTAGACACTAGATTCTCTATGCTTACATATGCCCCAGCCTGCTCCATTAGTAGTCATGCCATGCTAGTGTTGCAGGGTATGCACTGATGGATCAGAAGGACATCAGCCAGGCCCAGACATACTGCCAGGAGCTGCTGGGCATCAAGGAAAGTTCATGGCAGTCTGGTGGAAGAGTAGGTTGGCAAGGAGTGACTGTTGAGGAAAAGTCGCAATGAGAACGAAGTGGTGATGTAACAGAAGGCAGTGGCCACCCCTGTCCCTCATCTGTGGGTCTTTTCCCTTTCAAGGTATCATGTATTCATAGTCAGCTATGGTTTTAAAAAGCACTGAGTGGAACATTCCAGATATAAACAATTTATATTTTAAAATTTATGCTATTCTGAATATCATTATGAAATTTTATACCATCCTATTCCATCCTACAGAGGATATAAGTCATCTCTTTAAACATTGTTAGCAAAGCCATATATATGCACTACCCCTCCATGAGTCACTTAGCAGGCATTTTAGTTACCAGATTACTTGTCTTGCTGTCATAATACTTATATTCCAGTAACTCTTACTTATTAATGGCTCTAGAGCACAATATTAGTGGCATTTGGAAAGGGTTTTTTTTGCAGTTTATTTTTTCAATTTTATTATTTGTTTTTGATAATTTCTTATGTACCTAATTTATAGATTAAATTTTATTATTGCCATTTATGTATAGATAAAAGGTTATGTGAGTGTCTCACATTACATATGATTTCAGGCATCCATTGGGAGTCTTGGAAGGCATCCTTTATGGATAATATGGGACTGTGATAATTGGAAAAAATGGAATCTAAGACTTGGAGAAGGCCGAGTTGTAGAAATTTAAAATCTAAAGAATCTGAAGAAATAAATGAATTGGGAGCAGTGTGTCCTGTTTTAGAAATGTTATAACGGAATTTGTAATTGATTTACTTAGAATAGTGTCTTTAAGTTGCTAAGAAATTATCTTATTTTTTAAATGTTTATTTTATTTTATTTTGTTTTTCTTGTTTCAGAACTTTTGTTTGTTTGTTTATTTATTTTTATGGCTGGCTCAGCCTGCCCTGAGGGCAGGGCTGGCGCAGCATGTGGTGCCAGGGATAGAACTGCGGTCCCTGCAGCTGCCCAAGCTTTCCTAAGCAGACGCTTTAGACCACTGAGCAATCCAGCTGGGCCCTAAGAAAGTATCTTAGACTGAGTAATTTATAAACAACAGTAATTTATTGCTTATAGTTTGGAAAGATATGAAGTCCTACGTTAACATGTTGGCAGACGTACTGTCTGCTATGGGCCTGCTCTTTATACACAGTGATTGCTCTGTGTCTGTACATGACAGAAGAGGAGGAGAATCTCCTTAAAACCTCTTTTACAAGGGTGTTAATTCTGTGCGTGAGGGTACAATGCTCATGACCCAAGCATCACTCCTCAGTGGCACCGCCACTTTACTTCATCACATGTGGGTTATGTTTCAAAGTAAAAATTGGGAGGAGGTCCAAACTTTTACACTATAGCTGATTGCCAGTTCTTACACCTGACTTATGAACATTTGATGATTGTTTGATTCATTTCTATGACTTTAAAAAATTATTAAAACAGCATAATTATAAAATTACACACATTGTTTTGAAGATAAAGTCTCAAAAATGATTTCAAAATGGAATAAATACTTACTCTTTAAAGTGAAAAAGCACAGACTAAACTAAATTTCATGTTTGGTAGAGAGGAACCATTCATTTCTTTCCCATCTAAATGACAGATCCATTGCGGAACTTCTAGGTATATTTTTGTTAGGCAGCATTAGGCTGTGTAATTAGAAAAGACTCTAAGGACACTGAGTCATTTAATAGGCTGAAAGTCCTAATGTCTCAGACCTCCAGGAAAAGAAGTTGCAGTGGGTG
The DNA here is from genome assembly GCA_004027025.1 of Myocastor coypus. Taxonomy (NCBI): domain Eukaryota; kingdom Metazoa; phylum Chordata; class Mammalia; order Rodentia; family Myocastoridae; genus Myocastor; species Myocastor coypus. Next base: position 35,475 of record PVJA010003612.1, read on the forward strand.
AGAGTTGTGTTTGACACTCTAGGAGGCAGAGTGTAAAGAAATGACAGGAAACAAGTCTACACCAGGGATCACTTGAAAAGCCAAGATAAATAGCAATAGGCTCCTAGTGTGTACCTTGGAATCAGTCTGTCTTGAAACTTAATCTCTTATATATTTGACAACAGCCATTATGTGAAGGTAAATCAGCATCAGAATAATAATTTCACTCACAAAGCAAGCATTCTTTCATCCACATACACAAGGCTTTACACAGTAGGGCCCAAAATTAGACTTAGATTTCTTGGATCAAGATGGTCAACAACTAAGGCTCTCTTACTAAGTATCTACTGCCCAGATCACCACTGGAGCTTTATGCACATTGAATTGCTATCTCCATCAAATGTGGGCAGGCAGATGGTGCTCATAAATGTAATCATAACCTTAATTAAAGTTATGATAGCAACTATAGTCTACTCGTATATTAATTAATGTCAGGTACAAGAGTAAGTAGTTTATAGGACTCACCTAGTACCTTCTAAAACTCAGCAAAAAAGGTATGAATGGTGGTTCGTATTTGAGAAGTCCACGCTCCACAGCAGTGGATTCAACCAATTGAAGATTAAAGCTATATTTTATTTAAAAAAGGATATTTGGGGTTGGGGTTATAGCTTAGTGGCATAAGTGCCTGCCTGGCAAGCACAAGGTCCTGAGTTTGATCACTGTACTGCAAAAATAAAATAAAATAAAAAATAAAATAAAATAAGATACCTATCAAACATGTATGTATTTTTGGTTGTCATTATTCCCTATAAGTATAATATACTATATTAATTTAAATATAAATACAAAAAATATTGTATTAGATTAATTATTATAAGTAATCCAGTAATGATTTAAATTTTGTGAAAGTTATATGCAAATATTGTGCCATTTGATATGATGGATTTAAGCTTCTGCAGATGTTAATTTCTGCATGTGAGGTACTCCTACAATCAATCCATTGCTATTCTCATCACATAGATAAGTATGTAGAGCTTAGAAACGTGGCCAAAACTATGGTGCTAGGAAGTGTCAGAACTATGGCCAGAATTAGGGCTGCTAAGCTCCAGAGTCTGAGCTCCTAAAATCCACTTATTAGCATTTATGTATACACATGTTAGCAGCCTGGAGAAATGGGAAAAAAAAATTTAGGAAATAGAAAAAAAAAGTGATGACTTAAGATAATTACTTCCTCTCTTACTGTCTTCTTACAAAAGCAAGTGGCAGAAGTGGTGCACCTTTTCTGTGTCCTGTAAGCCTCGCTTATGGCTCGCTATTGTGTGATGGCAAGCAGCCATGGAAATGGCAGCACACCACAGTGTGCCGCTTCCCACCTGCGCATGGCACGTTAGGACACGCTGGGACAAGCGGGAGCAGAAAAGCAGCTGCGGCGGGATGTTATTCCTCTGAGAGGCTGGCATGTATTTTTATCAGCAATGTCAAAAACTCAGTAGTACATAAATTGAAAAAAGACAATTGACTGAAAAGATAATATGCTACCTCTCCCACCAATAATTAAGCACTAGGCTTTGGGTGAGTGTCAGTGACTCTGGGACTCAAGAAGTAATCTGCTCAGGTATTGCCCTGATGCCCTTTCTCTTTTGTCTCTGCTCTCCCTAACAGTCTTCTTTGTGTTCTTGCTTCAGAATAACTCACTTTAATAGGTAGAAAAATGCATTAGCAAAGTATTCCTGACTACGGTATCTCTGAATAGCTTCAAATCTAATTGAAATTCCCGGAAAGAGAAAAACAAAGAAACAACAACAACAGCAAAATACTCCGAAACACATCGATTTGCCTTGGTTAGGTAGGCAACTACCTTGAAAATTAACAAGAAAACCTATCCTTTTAGGGCTTTGCTTGGAATAAGTCTAGATCCAGTTCTTTTCCTGACCATGTCAGTGAGTGACACTAACACCATCAAAACTCTGAGACAATTCTGAGACTCCCCAAGCTGAGGCTCTCCCCCAGATGCCACTACTCTCCTCCCACTGCCAGCAGCAGCACAGAGAATGGTCACAACCCATCACTCTGTCTCAGAGTCTGGAAGAAGCGCAGCTTGCGACAGCAATGCACTACATCTGGCATTTCCCGTAGTGTTCCTATGAGACAAGTTGGCTCACTTGTCTATCAAAAAAAGCTCATGACACCCAAGAAGATAAAAGGCAAAGTGCAAAAGAGTAACTAAGGCACAGTCATAGCTGTATGCCTGTAAGACTCAGAGCAGGACACTGTCAATCTTCTGTCTCCCATTCTTCTCTCCTTCCCATCCTTTGTTCTTACTAACATTTTCCCCTCCCCTTCCCTTCCTTTGCATTGAATGCTTTCCTGAATTTTATTTTTGCTACTCCGCCAAAGTTGACACAATTATAAGGAGAACTGTTCCTTCCACTTTCTAATTCTAAGTGATTCAGAGCACTTAAAAATTTCTGAAGACTAAAAGAAGATATTTAGACTAATAAAAAAGTACTTCTATTCAAAGCTTTTAGTATACTTCTGAATCACTTCATTAGCATAGTTAGCTTATTTTTCATGAAAGGAGAGTGAACAGGTTTGCCAGCCATTTTTACTCCTCTGGGACCTATTAAAATGTATGGGTATTAAACTTCTTCAGGACAATAATGCTGCATGACAATGTCATCCTGGCAAGAGCACAACGAAAATACTGTGCAGATTTCCAAACACACAATAAAAATTTTTGTTATCAAAATAGCATTTGCTTTGGAACATGAACCGAGGAGTAAACTAGTGAAATAAGATGGGGACAAAAATCAGTGCAGTATTTCTTTAGCAAGAAGCCAGACAGAACAGGCAGGAGAGGATCTTTGCTGATTCAGCAGAAGCTCAGTGTACCTGACACACTAGGATGTTGCCAGGCATTTATATTTCAGGCCAATAAAAAAAGTAATCATTGAGGAAAAATGTAGTTCATGCAAAAACATTAACATACAACTTTCATACACTCTGGTTTCGTGCCCATATGTAAGATTTTGTCCTAACCTAACATTGCTTCTTAAAGAAGTATATTCTAAAGCAAGCCACATGATTCCACAGTCTCAGGGTTTGGCCTAATTAAAAAAAAATTCTATATTCCCAATAAGCCAATAAAACAAGAGGATTCTGGAAGATGCCAAGAAGACTGATAACCCCAACTCAGCTTATTATTAAGCCAGTATGCCTAATGAATGATTGCTTTTTTTAAAAGCAATTTCACTCTGCATGAGGTTAAGTGACTTGGATATATTTTGCTATGTTCTCCACTGCATTGAAAATATATTGTGCCAGAACCCTGGTGCTGTGAATTTATTTTATTAGCACGTGTGATCAGACAGGTGCTCCAGGCACACTAAGAAGAATTTTATTAAGTGTCCTTACATAACCTACCTCCAATTTACATGCAGACCAGTTGCTGAGGACCCAACTGGAGCAAGGCCTCACTGGGCAGGGTTTCTTCTGGATAAGCTCGGTAGGGCATGGCCGCCCTTCTCCCTGGGTTGGAATAATGATAAATCGAGTCCGGCTCATTTGACCTGAAAAGATAAGGTGGGGGGCCATCAGCATTTCAGTTAGAGTTTGGATAAATGGGAAGCGCAGGATAGAATGGAGCCTTACATATGTAAGTCTTCATTGGAATGCACTGAACTCTGTTCTGTCCCATGTTTCATTCTACCATTTTAATTTAGATTTCTATAAGACACAGATTATCTACAAATTCATAGTGCTTTAAAATGTCTGCAGCCGGGCGTGGTGGCGCAAGCCTGTAATCCCAGCACTCGGGAGGCTGAGGCAGGGGGATCTGTGTGAGTTCGAGACCAGCCTGGGCTACAGAAGTGAGCTCAAGGCCAGCCTGAACTGCACGCTGAGACCCTGTCTCAAAAAAAAAAAAAAAAATGTCTGCAGTTCTACCTGTTTTCTTTTTATTCTTTCCTTTGAATCTTGGTATATAGCTTAGACTGGCCAAGAACTCCTAGTGAGCCTCTGGACTTAGCCTACTGAGTACTGAGGTTACAGGTGTGCCTCATCATGCCTGACCTATCTGTCTTTCTTAATCTTCACAAGTCCAACCGGCAGTCTTGTCAAGTAGACTGATCTTACAAACACCAACAGAGTGTTAGTTCCTTGTTTTGTTTTGTTTTTTTTGTTTTTTGTCTTTTTGAGACAGGGTCTCACTATGCAGTTCAGGCTGGTCTTGAGCTCACTTTGGTAGCCCAGGCTCGTCTTGAACTCACACCAATCCTCCTGCCTCAGCCTCCCAAGTGCTGGGATTACAGGCATGTGCCACCACGCCTGACTAGTTCCTTGTTTTTTTAAGTCAAGTTCTAGTATGATGAAGTTCTAAGGTGATACGTTAGATACAGTAGTAAAATTGCCAGATATATTTCTCCCCTCACAGTCCATTATTTAAACCAAAATTATAAATATTAAACAAAAAATAGAGTTACAACATTTTTCTTTTAGGTTCTAAATTACCAAGTAAGGTAAATATTGCACGTTATCCAAATGACTCTAAAAAATTGCATAGTATAGAATTCCACGCTGAGGAGCAAGTAATTTTCCTTACACAATTCAACACAATTTTCTTAGAGACTGAGGATCAATTTCTTCCTTCATTGAGCACAAGAAAATATTGGGTTCTGTGTAGGAGCCTTGTTGTTAAAAAACAAAACAAAATGTTAAAGAATTCATATATTCAAGTACTACTGTTCTATTCTATGATGAAAGACAGTTGGCTTATAAGAGTGGCTGAGGCAAAAACAGGCACCCTCATCTCCTTATGATCACACCTATGCACCCAGGTACAGTGAGGAAAAAAATGATCTCCCTCTCCCCTTTCTATTTTCTTATTCCTTCTCCAAACCCAACTGTGTACTGATGTTTTACTAGGTGCACTTAATTTAATCACCATTATTTATCAGTGGATATGTAGGAAGGACAACTCCCTTTTATTGCTGTTATAAAGTGGATTATATCATTGAATTTTTAGTAAATGTTGAAGAAAAAGCAGAGGGAATATAAAAGCATGTAAGAAATAGGTGGGTTTGGGAGATAGCTCAGGGGCACAAGTGTCTGCCTGGCAAGTTCATGGTCCTGAGTTAGATCCCCGGTTCCGAGAAAAAAAAAAAAAAGTTGCTTATTCCCCAAAGAATCCAAGATCATTCTCTGGAGAGACTGAATTTAACACAGATCAGTGAAGGGTTGAAAGCCAGAGAGCCAGATGTGAAGTGAGGGTAATGTGCTTTGAACAGGAAGCACAGTGTGAAGTGGTTGGGGGTGTGAAGGCCCATAACATGGCTGACTTTCTGACAGAGGCCACTGTGGCTGCCCTAGAGAGTGAGAAGCAAAAGACCTTTAAGAAAGTGCTACCACGGCTGCTCAGAGGAGGGTCTGTTGATTGATGCCAAAGACTCAGAGAAGTTGAAAGCTGGTTGTGATTTCATATAATTCACTTGAAAGCCCTACACAAGAGCAATTGTCAGATATATTCTGAGTGTAGTGACAGGTAAGGGCAACTGTACTTTCATAGGGCTAGATCTGTTATTATCTACCAAAATCTTATCGGATTTGGTTATGAACTAATTGCCTCTGAAAAGAGTCTTGAAAGAAGTAAGACATTCTAATCATTCAGGTTTTAAATTCTTAAGTTTTAATTCCTAAATTCTTAGGTTTGGGCTTTGTCTTTAACATAGTTCTTGCACATTCACTACTATATTTAATTAATATTGAAAAAATACCTGCATGCTACCATGTTCCTTGATAATGTATAATAATACAAATAAGATCTAATGAGCTGCTGCCATATGCTAGATTATATTTTAAGCACTTGATATGTGTTGACTAAGGATTCAAATAACTCTGAAGAAAGATTACATTATTTTATATTGCAGATAATAAAATAAGGCACAGGATATAGAAGCCACTTGTCTTTGATCAAAAGATCAATGAGTTGCAGAATAGAATTGAAAACCAGGACATTTGCTTTCCTCTAGCAGCTGCTAGATCAGACGGTGCAGCTGGGTAAACATAGGCAAGAGACAAGGCTGGCTATTTATTTGTAATTTTATGGGAAACATCAAATAATTTGGGTTCAATGAACAAGAGAATGTACCCATCACATATCCTTGCACACTGGACTGCTTTGTGGACAACAAGCAGTTGGACAGATATTTTTCTATGAATTTCTTAAGTGAAATAATAGATTAGATAACATTCATACGAAACATTGTCTTTGCCTAAATAATAGATTTGACTCAAGCCGGGTGTAGTGGTGCAGTCCCATAATCCCAGCGCTTGGGAGGCTGAGGCAGGAGGATCAGCGTAAGTTACAGGCCAGCCTGGGCTACAAAAGTGAGTTCAAGGCCAACCTGAACTGCATATCAAGTCCCTGTCCCAAAAAGACAAAAAAAAAAAAAAAAAAAAAAGATTTGACTCAAGATTTTGGATTGTCTTGTTCTAAAACTGTTTTAATTTTTATGATTATTCTTTTACACATAAACTAACACTTCACTAAATGTCACTAAAATGAACTATTCTCTACTCGTCTTTGAAAGAATAGTGAGGATAGGGTGTCATTTTACTATAGCCAGAGGCTCGATTTTATTATCACAGAATTGCCCCAAGCTTGTTTCTAAATTGATGGCATATTGATACTCAACACGCTAGAATTATTTTATTTATTTATACTAAATTGATATTTATGTGGGTATAAAGGCAAAGGACATCTAATAAATTCAATAAGGAAATGACACAATCATTTTCTTAAACAATGAAATCTGACATCACTCATGGGCAGCATAGCCATAGGACTTTTCTGTTTTCACAATATTTAAACACAAGGTTAGTTCTTTATTTTTTTTTTAATTTTTTTTATTATTTTTATTTTTGTTTGAGAACCTTTGTTTATTCACTCATTTCTATGGCTGGCTCAGCCCACCCCAAGGGCAGGGCTGGCGCAGCATGTGGTGCCGGGGATCGAACCGCGGTCCCTGAAGCCGCACAAGCTTCCCCAAGCAGGCGCTTTAGACCACTGAGCCATCCCGCCAGGCCCCAAGGTTAGTTCTTTAAATAATGACTAATACTACCAAGATTTCTAAAGGTAACCAATATATAACCAAAATGTAGCTTGGAGCATCTTGCTATTGTTAACTTGTTTATATTAAATTTCAACAAAACATATTACCAATGAAAGTATGAATGTACAAGAGAGGTCTAACAGACCTATTGTTTCCGTGGGGAATGAGATACCTTTTAATAAGCCTGTATCTCAAGTCATAGGTACTTACTTTTATTTTGTTTTATTTCATTTTCAATTTCAAGGGTATGCCAGATAGCTCAGTAGATGAAAGCGCCTACTTAGGCCATCCAGAAAGTGCAGTGCTGGCCCCAGCCCTGGCCAGGGGGAATGCTGAGACAGCAGTTGAGCCTGGTCCTGGTGTGGGGCACCTATAGTTTCCACGCCTTGAAGGCTGAGAACAGGGGAATCACTACGAGTCTGATCTATGTAGTGAGAGCCTGTAAACCCTGTACTAGATACATTTATTTTTTAAAAAGCTATCATTTAATTAATTAATTAATTTATTTATTTATTTATTTGTTACAGGGTCTCACCACACAGTATAGACTCATAGTGATTCACCTGTCTCAGCCTCTCCAGAGATGGAATTACAGACATGCATCACCACACCCAATGGTACAGCAGCATCACATGTAGTACTGGGGATCAAACGCAGGACCTTGGATCTGCCAGGCAGGCTGTTTGTTAGAACACTGAACTCTCTCCCTAACCCCAAGTCAGAGATACTTTAGGTAGGTTACATTCTTAGGTAAAGTATCCTTCAGATGGGAAACACACAAATTCTGAAGTCATGAATAAAATAATAAATAGTATGAAATGCAGATGCTTTCCACAAGGGAGCTTGCTCTTCCCATAACTGTAGCCAAATCCACTTGGATTTCCATACCTTGACTGGAATAGTAAGCCAAGCCCCTCTGTCCACAGTGATTATTCCGCTAGAGATCCCAGATAGCACAGATTTGGAGGAACTGTTCCTGCTGTTGTGAATTTTTATAGGAAAGACAGAGTGGTAGAGGTCAAATTAAAATTATGATGGAGATGAAAAGTAGAGAAAGAACATTTAAAAATAGCTGATGTATGGTGGAAAGCAACCTGGTCTTGGCATCAAAGTCTGTAGTTGGAAACAGTTCCCTCAAATTAACAGCGAGAAAATGAGGAGGCTTCATGGAAGTAATTTGACTCCTCTGAACATGAATTTCCTCCTCCATAAAATAAAAACTGATAAAGTACTTATTACCCCAGAATAACACACGTTGGGAAAATGTCACTTAAATCTGAATCTCTTTTAAAAGGGAACGAAACTGTTTTTAATAAATAATAATATTGAAGCGGAATTTTGTATCCTGTAATCAAAAAGTATGGAACAGAGTTATTTTATCGGCCAACTACCACATGGTTATAATTGTAAGTATATAACTCATCATTAGGAGAAAAGTAAGTCCGATTTCGATGTTTTGAATATTGCTTTAAGATTGCATTGCTAGCCCTCTATTATTTTATGCCTGGTTTCCATAGCATGATCAAAATCCTTATGTCTGTGGGACTTTTTCGTCTACATTCTTTGACCTCTCTTTAATCTCTTGTGTAAAGACTACTATCCCTGTATTGCATCCACTTTGCTGTGGGAATACATCCCATTTGCCGCTCATGACTGATCAACAGATACATGATATGCAATAACAGAACACATGTGCTCATGGAGCGTGATTACTGATGGAAGCTAATTTTGTAGCCAGATTTCTAGTGAAAATTTTACAATATGAATGGTTTTATTCTCTACTGAATACACAAAAGGATGTACCTAGATGTACCACGTTGTAAGAATAAAAAAATACTATGTAATACAATCAAAATTTACAGTGTGTTTTAAATTTAAAAAAATTATTACCATAGAGAAACATTGCCATCAATCCCCTCTGCTTTGAACATACGTATCCCATCATTCTTTCTACCTTCTGCCAAAGTTTCAGAACAGTTCTTTCGTGAATGTCCTGAAGAGTCATGATCATAAATATAGTGAATGCAGTTGTCAAGTGGAATGGAAGAACAGGATTATAAAAATATGACAATATGTCCTCATATTCTTAATTCATGCCAGCTGGTACAACACAACTTCTGGCTCTCTCCCAAAGTCAAAAGGACTTTTAGAAGTAAAGATTTTGAACTGATTTTGGACGTTGAGGAAGCCATATAGCTGAAGTAGAAACCCTCAGGAAAGGCTGCTTCCAGCATTACTTTAGACATGTCAAGAACAATGAGATAGGGCCAGCCAGATAGCTCAGAGGTCTAAAGCACCTCCTTAGGCAAGCTTAGGCAAAGTGCAACCCCACCAGCCCTGTCCCCTGTATGGACTGAGCTGGCCCCAAAAGAAAAATAAATAAAAAGAGGAACATTGAGATTAACCAATGCAAAAGATTTCAGGGAAATTAATGGCAATGTGTCTTTTAGTGTAACAATTTGTAACATACAAACATTCACTGCATTTTTCAATCATATAAGATACCTAAAATACTGTATATCAAATACAGAAAATGTTTCTTAAAATACTATTTCATGTCCACTCCCACAACTGGCAGTCAAAGGAGTCTGCATTGGATATATAAAGCATTCTACCTGTTCTTGGATATATTCTTTTGAACTCTAATTAAAAGTACATCTATAATAAAACTCAGAATTATACAGGTTAGGTTCTAATCTTCAAAATCCTCTGTGCTCTAGGCTGGACACCCGACATCAGAGCAGGAGTGAAGACTGCTGCCATGCATACCACTGTGTTTGCACAGAACAAGGAAAGAAATTTCCTCCTCCATTCTCTGTAAGACTTGTGCTTGAGTTTAGGTTTTTCCAGAAAAGCACAGGACAGAGTGAACCATCTATTGGAACATGGACTCACTGTTAACTATGGAAAATATGCCCAGTGCATATGCCTACGAGATGAAGGAAGAAACGTTGGCTTCATTTGTATATTCCCTATGAAGTGTTCCAAGATGAATTAAGACCACATTTTATAGATTGATTTATATTGGTACATTTTCGATACATATAATGATCATTTGCAGTGGAGGTGGTTTGTACCTGCACATGGCATTTCTTGCTTCTTCCTTTCACACAGAACCTCTTTCCTCCTTTCAATTGCTCTACTCTTCCTTAATTACAAAAACTGTTTCCATTTACTTACCATACTTTTTTTCTTTTCCTCTCTTCCTTTCTCTCTTTTCCATTTGAACATTTTTCTTCCTATTTCCTAGTATGTGTTATACATTTTGTTCCTTATTTACTCTTTCAGTTTTTCCCATTAGAGAAACATTGTGACATTGAAGTGTACATGTAGGGCTTATCTCTTTTAAGGTTATACAGTCTTTTATTTCCCTCCCTTCCTTTCCCGATCCTGCCTCTCCACTTCTCCTTTCTTTTGAATAATTTCTTCCTATTTTACAATGCCTTTTTTATATTTTGCTTCTTATTTACTCTTTCAATGTTTCCTAACAGAGAAACCATATATTATTTACACACGTGAGTTCCTTTTGTTTTACTTAAGAGTACATTTATAAGGTGAATAGGAATCAGTCTAGCAAAGGAAGATGCATACATTGAAAATTACAGTACTCCAAAAAAGATCAAAGAGGCTTTCAGAAAATGGGAAGATATTCTTTGCTCATGGATAGGAAGAACCATCACTGTGAAAATAGACAAACTCCCAAAAGTTGGTTACATCTTGACCAACTTTTGTTACTTAAAAATAAAGTTAATAGAAATATTTGCCGCTTAAAACTTCCTTTGAATGAGTAAAATATAATCTTTCCCTTTTGTGATCATACACTCAGATGAAAGTAGAGAGTCATCATTTCCTTTCCAGGGACATGTTTTAAACAACTATGCCCTGGCTTTGAGATATTGTCACTGAATTAGCTGAAAATTATGTTTGCATAACTCAGTCAATTTGGATATGGTCCATCAAGTAACAAAAACTATATATGTAAGAGATAGTGAAAATAGAAATATGATAATGGACAAAACATTATTAAAGAAAATATCTTTCCTCCTTACCTGAGTAGGGACGAAATTAAAAACAGAATAAAAAGAGAAATCAAGATATTCATGTACAGGAACAAACTCCCTATGATGAATGTGATCATTATATATATCTAAACCTTACCAAGATACTTATTTAGTGTCAAATAGTTTATGGAATAGTATACCTGCGCAGTTGTATAAATATAGCTATCAACCCCTCTGTAGGGCAGAGATATAAAAGTGGTAATGGTAGTGTATGTAAAGACTTGTAATGTCCAGCATATTTATAAATATTATTACTGACCTGCTTTCCACAGAGACATTATTTCTTTGTAACATGAGCTGAATTTTAAAGAACAAAGTAATCTTTAGCAAAGAATGGTCAGGTAGAAGCTAACATTTATGAGGACAGAGTTGGCCAAGTTAAACAATGCACAATTTAGGAAATCATGTAGCTAATTTCATTTTAATGGTTATCTTTTCTGATGAGCAGAAAGGAATATTTTTGTTTCATTTTTAAAAAGAATAAAAATAATAAAAACAGAAACAATATTGAAAAAGATGAAAGAAATTCACTTTTAGTTATTATATTGTATATTGTAGTGTTTAAAGTATTTGTTCAGATTATCAGATACATGCATTCAAAACTGGTAAAACATTAAGCATTAGCTGTTCCTTTCAATAGAGCAATAGAAATTAGTAGCATGTGGTTATCTTAGCAAACACACACACACATACACACACGTACATATATTCATTTCCATCTTTCTTTTCTCCTCTTCTTCATCCTACATATTCTTTCTTACTGAACACTTTCTTTATTTTTAACAATATCTATTGTACCTTTCAAATTTTATTTACTCTTTCAGGTCCTTATACTAGGGAGATATACAATGTTTACACATGCAGGTCTCACTCTTTTCCTTTATGATAATGATCTCTAGTTGCATTCATTTACCTATAAAATCTTCGAGTTTATCTATCTATCTCTCTATTTCTCTATCTCTATCTCTATGTCTCTCTCTCCATATATATATATATATAATGCCCAGACCTGAGGATGGGGTAGGTGCAGCATGTGGTGCCAGGGATCAAACTGTAGTCCTTGCAGTTACCTAAGCTTGCCTTGCCTAAGCAGGCGCTTTAGACCACTGTGCCATCTTGTCAGACCTGAGTTTATCTTTCTTTATAGCTGAAGAATTCTCTGTTGCATAAAAATACCACATCTTTTATCAGTTCTTCAGTTGATGAGCATTTGCGTTGTTTTCAAGATTTGGCTAAATGTTGTTGTTATAAACATGGGCAAACATATATCAGTGTGGTATGATGTTTTCAGTTCTTAATTAAGGAAAAATATCCAGGAAGAGAATAACTGGATAGAATGGGACCACTAAACCTAGTTTCTTGAGACATCTTTACATTAATTTTCATAGTGGCTATACCAGCCTACATTCCTACTAACAGTGAAAAAAGGGTTCAATTTACCACAAAACCTCTCTAGCATTTGTTACTAGTTGGTTTCTTGATGTTAACCATTCTTTCTGGAGTTATATGGAAACTGTGTTGTTTTAATTTGCATTTCTTAAATGATCAGTGATATTGACCATTTATTCATGCATTTATTTGCCTTTTGTATTTCTTTATCTGAGAAGTGTGTCTCCATCTCAGATGCCCATTTTGTGTTTGAGTCTTTGAATTTTGTGGACCTAAGTTCTCAAAATTATTTATATGTTTCACATAGAAGCCCTTTGTCTGAGGGACAATTGACTACATTTTTCCCCAATTCATGGATTTTATTTTTATTCAGTTGGTGATTTCTTTTGTTTGTTAGTTTTAGTTTTGGGTACTGAGGATTGAACTCAGGACCTTGCACTCACTGGGCAGACACATAAGCTACTGAGCTATCTCTCAGCCCTGGTGATTTCTTTTGATGGGGAAAAAACTTTTCAATAAAGTGAGATTCCAGTTTTTGATTCTTTGAAGTATTTCCTGTGGGGTTTTATTTTTGCTTATGAACTCTCTGGCCATATCTTCAATGTATTTTCTCCTCCAGTAGATTTAGTGTGTCTGTTTTAATCTATCTTTCTTTGATCCATTTTAACTCTAATGTTGTTCATGGTGATAGACTCGGGTCTAACTTTAGCCTTTGACATGAGAAATGCCAGTTTTTCCAGCAACATTCATTATCTTTCATCCAGTGAACATGTTTGGTCCCTTTGTCAAAGATATAGCAGTTAAATATGTTTGCCGTTGTGTTTGTATCTTCTAGTTTGTTCTGTTGATCCTCAGGTCTCTCTTTTTTTCAGTAGAATTCTGATATTATCACAATAGCTTTGTAGTATAATTTCAATTCAGGATGGTGAATGCTTCCTGACTTTCTACTGTTGCCCAGGATTGCTTTTGTTATTCTAGGTCTCTCATGGTTCCAGATGAATTTTATGAATGTTTCTCTAGATCTGTGAGATATACTAATGGTACACTGATCAGGATTGCACTGAACCTGTATAACCATTTTGGGAGTATGGCCATTTTCACAATGTTGATTGTTACTATCCCTTAGCATGGAATATTTTTCCATTTTCTAAAATCTTCTTCAATTTCTTTTTGGAGAGTTTAATAATTTTCACTGTATAGATTTTTACTTCCTTTATTAGATTTATTCATAATTATTTCCTTTTTTTAGAGGCTACTGTGAAAGAGGTGGTCTCCTTAATTTCTCTCTCAGTGAATTTGTCACTTTTGTACAGGAATGCTACTCATTTTTGAGTTTTGAGTCTGTATCCAGTAATGGTGCTGAATTTGTTTATTAATTCTAGAAGTCTAGGATCTGGGGTGATAGTTCAGCAATTAAGCACTTGCCTGGAAAATGTTAAGGACTCAGATTTGATCCCTGATACTGCATGCCATTAAAAGCCACTGAAACTGAGCTTTGTGGTACATGCCTATAAACCCAGCACTCGGAAGGCTGTGAGACAGGAGGATCACTGTAGGACTCTGAGCTGCATATGGAGACCTTGTACCACATAAATAAATAAATAAATAAATAAATAAATCTTTAAAAAAATTCAAGGAGTCTTTTGTTTAGTTTTTGGAAATATTCTAAGGAGTATCATGTGAGCTGTGCATAGTGGTAATTTAACTTCTTCCTTCCCTATCTTTATTCCTTTTTTTTTTTTTTGCATAAAACTACATCTTTATTTTGTATGTTTTAATTTCAGAACAAAATAAACAAAAACTAAGATCACAATACACATCTTCCAATTCTGCTATCAAATTACAGAGAAGAAGGGGTTCAAAGCTGTTCCTGCTTTCAACACAGGGCAGGAGAAATTAGTGAACTAGACTCAGCAGAGGGAGATGTGGGACACTAGCTGGGGAGCCATGGGAACACTATACAGAGAGCACAGGTTTCCCACAGTGGGAGATCCTATTCCACTTCTTTCATCTGGGACACACCCTCATTTCCTTCCAAGGGAAGGAGCTCACCAGAAGCAGCAGCACTGCGATCCTCTGCAGTCACCTCATCTTTATTGAATCCATGCCCAGGCTCAGCTTATCTACCTATCTTTGTTCCTTTTGCCTTTCTTTCTTGTCTAATTGTTTTGACATACCCAACAGAGAAGACGAGGATCATTAATACCTACTTTGAGAATCTTTAACCTGACATTATTTAAGATAGAGACGAAATAGATAGGTTCCTAGAAAGTTACAAATTATCAAAACTGATCAGGAAGATATAAGATCTCACAACAACTCAATAACAGTCAGTGAAAATACAAAATGTAATAAAAATGACAAAGAAAATTCCAGGACCTGATGGATTTACCACTGAATTCTACAAGAAATTTACAGAAGACATAATCCCAATGCTCCTCAAACTCTTCAATGAAATTGAAAAGGAAGCAATCCTCCCAAAGTCATTCCTAGAGGCAAGGTATACTGATACCAAAACCAGAGAGAGATGCAACTAAAAAAGAGAATTACAGGCCAATTTCTCTCATGAACATAGATGCAAAAATTCTCAATAAAATCCTTGCTAATAGCATACAGCAAATCATCAAGAAGATTATACACCATGACCAGGTAGGATTCATCCCAGGGGTGAAAGGATGGTTCAATATATGCAAATTTATGAACGTAATACATTATATCAATAGAACCAAAGCCAAAAATTACATGATTTTCTCAATTGATGCAGAAAAGGCTTTTGACAAAGTCCAACACTTATTCATGTTCATTGTCCTACAAAAAAAAAAAATGGAATAGAGGGGCTGTACCTCAATCTGATAAAGCCCATCTATGACAGTTCAATAGCTAACATAATTCTAAATGTGGAAAAACTGAAGTCTTTTATTCTCAGATCTAGTACAAGGCAAGGATGTCCCCTATCGCAACTCCTATTGTATATAGTTCTGGAATCATTAGCTACAGCCATTAGACAAGAGAGAGAAATAAAAGGAATAAAAATAGGTAAAGAAGAAGTTAAATTATCATTATTTGCAGATGACATGATAATCTACGTGGAAGACCAAAAACACTCCACTAAGAAGCTACTAGAATTAATATACAAATTCAGCTACGTAGCAGGATACAAAGTCAACACGCAAAAGTCAATAGCATTACTCTCCAGTGGGTCTCAACCTTTCTAATGCTGTGACCCCGCAGTACAGTTCCTCATGTTGCAGTGACCCAAACCAAAAAATAATTTTGGTGGCTACTTCAAAACTATAATTTTGCTACAGTTATGATTGGGAATGTCTTTAGGAAACCCCTGTGTTTTTGTCGTTCAGTCCCCGCTGGAGTTGTGATCCACAGGTTGAGAACCACTGCTCTACACAGACAACAAAAACACTGAAAGAGAAATTAAAGAAATAATACCTTTTATGATAGCACTGAAGAAAATGAAATACTTGGGAATTAACCTAACTGCACTGTTTTCAATGACAACTACAGTACTCTGCCAATGTTTCTAGAACTATATTGAATGGTGTAGCGATAGTGGACGTCCTTGTCTTTTCCTGATCTAGAGTGAAAACTTAGCTTTTGTCCACTTAGTATGATATTGGCTATTGATTTGTCATAGAAGACTTTTTATCTGATGGAGATATTAAACTACCTATTCCAACTCTCTGCAGGATTTTTATAATAAATGAGTCAAAAATAGGTTATCGAACAAAATATTTCTACTTTCAATTATTTTGCCTTGTTATTTTACTGTTCAGCTTTTGGTACCTACACTCTAATACTGTTTTGCAATAAGAACTGCAACACAAAATAAGAGAACAAGATACATGGGATATCAGAAAAAAAAAGAAAAACTCATTGACAGTTATTTACTTTCAATCTATTTGTTAATTTTAGTAATGACACCGGTTTACTGTCCATGATTTTTGTCATAAAATTATTACTCATTATGAAGGGAGGGGCTGCATGAGTGATTATAATGCACTATGTGATACACCAGTGATCATTTCTTCTTCCTTTAACTTTTATTTTTATTTAGTTACTTATTTTCAGATATAGTCTCACTATGTAATCCAAGTTGACCTACAACTACTAGCCTCAAACTCACAGTGATCCACCTGCGCTTGCCTCCCAAGTGCTGGGCTTGCAGGTATGTACCACCACACCTGGCATGCTCCACTCTGGCTTCCTCATCCCGCATTCTGCCCTTTCCCTTCTATGAGGGTAGTTGTCTCTTCTGCATTCCATCCCCAGGCCATTACTTCAACGAAGCCTCAGGCTGTGATCCAGACACTACTATAAATATTCTGCTACACAATAAACTCAAGCTGAGAGAAGTTAAATAGTTTTTGAAAATTGCCAAATAGGAAGGATTGAAACAAATGTTTGCCTTCCTCCAAAAGCCTGTGTTTTTCAATAAATCTCACTTGGCCTGTGTCATGAGTATTAGTTGCTTTGTTTTAAGGCCCTTTGAACAAGTTTGAGAATTGTATTTGGATCCACCTTCTGCAGTAAATTCATTGCTTGTATTAATCTGCTTCACATTTTTTCTTCAGTAAAACATAATTAAGATTAATGTACTAACACCTCTCTCCTATGATAGCTCTTTACTTACTTTTGAGTACTCATCAGAATAAATTTTTGAGAGCAGTAGAAAATCTGATTGCATATAACAGGCACAATTATTTCCTTGTACACAGATTTTTACTTCAGACATGTATTGCAAACTGGCTGAAACTATGCCTTTAACCTCTCTTAGAAAATACCATTTAAACTTTTATTTTTACCTATTTTAAATATAAGCCCAGGTGAACATGTATTTCAAGTCAAGATTATTTTCCAGTGTAACAGAGTAAAGTTAGATACCTGAGCTGTAACCTAAGGAAAGTTTTAATGTATAAGATCAGGATTGTTGGAGATGTGAGATACAATAATGATTCTTCATTAGAGGGACGGGCTGTAGCAGTTCTCTATGGAAGAAGTCAATGTCTTACCTGAACATTCCTTCAGACACCCAGGTATCTTTCAACCCAAAGAGCACACAACGCAGGCAAGATAAGATTTCATAGGCTGTTGGGGTAAACTGACTATACTCTCAACCTAGATCATATCTCTCTCTGTGAGGATTATTACTCAAGGAAGTAATAAGCCCATACTTTTGGCACTAATGATAGATTCCAGCATAATAAGGAGTGGGACAAACGCTTTAAGGGAAGAAGATAAAACATCCTCAGCTTTGTCTAGTTATAAAGAGCCCAGACTTTTCGTGGGAAGTTACATGGATGCACTTTACCTAGGGTCTTCTTTTCTACTCTAAGCATATCAGTGCCATTAACAACTGAAAAAACATGATAAGCATTGCAAATAATCCATTAACAGCACCCCAGTGAAGAACCCCCATGGTATACAACAAGTAAAGTTCAGAGTGAATAAATTTGGGCAATGTGTGCACATCCTGTCTGTTTTTTTACAGACAAAACCATGAGAGTTACACAATTTTCTCCTGTAAGATTAATAGCTACATTCTTTTCCATGGGCTTGATGTTATGGAACATCATTGACAATGAGACAGGTTGTATTTGGTGGAGATAATTCAGAAAGGCTACCTAAAGCTGTAATGTAACTTTTTGTTGCAAGCTAAAATTCATTTTCTCTGCTCATTCCCACACATAATTGTAAAACATAAGATTTTTTCATAAAATAATACATCATCTGGCCAGATATGTGTGTGTAAAGATGACTGTACAATGTCTTTGCAAAAGGTCGTAAGTAGAACACATCAGGTCTTCAGAAATACTCAAATCTGGACTCAAATCCAGGTTACGCAACTAAAACGCTACATGATCTTGTGCAGATTTCTAAATTGTGCATCAGTGTACCTGTAAATTAGGCCCATGGTTCATAGCACCATTATGAAAACTCTTGACATCAATAATTGATAATTGTGATCTTGACCAATGGTTTTTAGAAACTAATCACCATAATATTTCGTCATTTTATAGGTAGAAACTAGTGCAAATTAGCTCATCAGATGATGGGTGAGTTGCTCCAAGTCCCTCAACTCACCATTGGAGAAGTGAGTTCTAAAACTCAGATGAAACTCAGAACACCACTGATACATCCTTAGCCTAAAGACATCTGAACACTTTCCAAGAATAGAGACTTCTTCTTCACTTCTCTATCGTTTTTCTTCTCCTTTTGCTACAGGAACTAATTACTTGGTATATGAAATAAGCTGGAATTGCTATCACACTGTGTCCAGCCTAGGACGCTACATCAAACTTTATGCAGATACCAAAATTGACGATTACTCACTGGACTTTCAAGTCCTAAAGAAAAAACCTGGAAATGAAAACCTCATAGACTGGCTGTGGTGAGGTGCATCTGTAATCCTAGGACTCAGGAGGCTGAAACAGGAGGATTATTGTGCACTCAAAACCAACCTGAACTGGCTGAACTACATAGGTACCTGTCTCAAAAAAGCAAAAATAAGTATGAAACAAGAACTTGTAGTACTGTGGAGCTAAAAAGTTAGATGTTTATCATGAGCTAGAATTGACAGAAAAGCTACATGCTGTGTGTGAAACACAAGGGTAGGCTGGATTATACAGTATAGAAAAATGTTACAAGCTCATATGCTGAATTAAAAAGCATAAAACTTTTATGTTTTATATATTTTATAGAGTACTGTAATCTGGAATTAATAATAGTCTTAAAATCTTATTGTTTAAATAATAACTATAGGTCTGGCCAAATAGCTCAGCAGATTAAAGCACCTGCCATGCTGGCCCCACCCCCAGGGCTCACTGAGACACCAGTTCAGACAGGGTGCGCTGGCTTGTGCCTATAATCTCAGCTCTTGGGAAGCTTTAAACAGGTGGATCATCAGTAGTCCAATCTAGTAGTGAGACCCTAAACACCCTGTAGACCCTTCCCTAAAAATACAAATAACAACAGCTAACAAACAAACAAAAAACCCAAAACAAATAATTAATGATGTTTTAAATTTAGGGCATTCCATATCCCACTGATTTGGTTAAAATGAGAACATGACTAATCCAATATTAAGCTCTTCTGTTACAAGATCTGATCTATGCAACCTCCCTAAAAAGATTCCCCACTGAAAGCTTGGAATCAGTTTCTTTCTAACCTAAAATAAATTGGATTCAAACTATACTGACCTTGAAATCTTCAATACAGTCAGAAAGGGCATGCCAAGCTTCAGGTGTATATTAAAGAGAGAATTCGGGCTCTTGGACAATGAGGTAAGAGCTCATGTCAGAATGTCCTCTTTGATCAGTGTACTTTGGAGAGTTTGATGGTGAGCTTGGCTCACTGCATTTTGTCCCACAACTTAGGGAACTCATAAGCAGAAGTAATTTTGTCTTTGATAAAGAAGTCAGGCCAGCTACCAGTGCTGAGGTCCGACTGCTGCTTAATACACACCATGCACTCTGCCTTGTCTGATGTGACCATGTAAACTGTTATCTTTTCTGCACTCTCTATCTCAGTGCCACAGTCAGCTGGGGAAGTGTTTCAGACAAAAGCCACCTACAGACATGCTGCCTCGAAAGGACAAGCCACAGATGCTTACAATAATAGTTTCCAACCACTGCAGCTTCAGAATTTTGTCTGTTTTAAGAAAAAATTTCATTTTTTTCTTAAAACGTCCAAAGTTGGGAGGTACAAAAAAAAACGTCCAAAGTTGGGAGGTACAAGACAATGAGAGATACCCAGCATGCTCCTGAAGGTAGGTGCTTAGAAAGTGGAGGCTCGTGTGTCCTGCCATTCCCTGTACTGCTCAGTTTATTTACTTTTTAAAATTGAGATCAAGCACAAAGAAATACCTTGAGAAAAATATTATTCTTATTATTTTTTGCCTGAAGATTCTAATATGGAATCAGTAATTTAAAAGATTGAATATGCAGTTGCCCAGCAAAGAAAACACTAATTGTAAGTTGTGGTACTATTTTGTCACTTAACTTTGATACAGTGTCACCTCCTCAGAGACCTTCCTTCCCTCACCCTTCATTCTCCTGCAACACAATGGTAATACTAGTTTAGGTTTCTGCACAGCAGATAATATTTAATTTTCTATGCTTATTTACTTGTTGAATTGCTTTCTCTCCATCTTTTCATTACCATTGAAGTTTCCAATAAAGCATTAGTTTTATAAAGGCCTGGAGTCTTATCTGTTCTAAGCAAAATTTATTTTATTTGCTTCTTACACTTCTATCTTCAACAGTGAAAGAGGACATGATTAGATGCTAGGATAACAAGACAAAAAAAAATCTTAAACCTTTGTAGAATGAAAAAAAAAAGGAATAGCTAAATACATAGGTATTTAGATTGCTGGAAGCCTTGCCAAACATCAGGACTATGTAATGCTTTAAAGCTTTCAAATGGTAAACTCTCTGATTTTGAGTTCAGAGAACAAAGATATCTAGAGGTTATAAAAATATTCCAAATGTTACCACATTTGTCCCTGAAAAGCTGTCCATTGATGAACTGAATTTGGTCTCATATTTATAGGCCAATGGATGCCACTTATATGATTCCCCAAGCCTTTCTGGGGATTGATTTCTCGTAGGAATTAATTGATTTCTCGTGTGAACTGTGGGCCTCAGTTCACACATGTCTTTCTTGGTAAGGCTTTTCTTTATTTATTATTCTAAGCACTTGAGAAGTCTATGTTCAGACTATAATTGTCTAGCCTTTCTCAACCAGAAGATTCATACTTGTAAAGGTTCTTCTATTTGTGTTTCACATAACAGGGTACCAAGAGTCCATAAGACTAACAGATCAGCTCTGTGGCACAAGTGCCTGCCTGGCAAGTGAAAGGTCGTGAGTTTGAACCCCGGTCCCACAAAAAAAAAAAAAAAAAAAGCTAAAGTGATATTTTGATACTAAGCATATGATTCAGGGTTTTATTTGTAACAGTGGTGTTCTAGAATGACAGAACAGTCTTTTGTGTTTCAGCAACTTGACACAGTGGTGGAATTAAGGCTTTCATGCAAAAATAATAATATACAGATTTTGTCTCTCCTTAGATTCAATGTTGGGTAATGGGAACTAAAAACTTATAAGCAACCATAGCCAGGTTCCTGTCTGCCTGTGGGCTCAAAGCTTAACACAGTACTTCTTGTCCTTTGGGCTCTCTCTTTATTGGTCCAGAATTGCCTGGGAAAGGACAATTGTTAATTGAAATTCTTTGAATGTAGTGAACACTATGCTCCATCAGAACTGAGGAAATCCATTCATGGAGAATTCAAAGAGGGGTGATGGCCCTCAAAATGATGGGCAGTACAATCGATCCAAGTATGCTGGGTATCAGAGGAGGCAATGATGCAGATGGATGATGGTGAACTGCTATATGTTAGGGAAAGCATCACAGGAAACTGCTATATGTTAGGAAAACGACATGAAGCATTTAAGAGTGTTAGTGAAATTCATTGCACTGCAACAGACAAAGCTGCAGGACCATGGGTCATGGAAGAGACAGAGAGCAGCAGCACAGGTAAGATCCTGCAGTACTTAGGGGCTATGCTCACACTACAGGCTTTATCTTTACTCTGTGTTTTCCTGGTACTCTATTGCTGGGGGAGTAACACATCTTCAGAGTGGCCATTGAGGAGTATAATACTTATGGCTGTGGAATAAGCAGATGGGTCACTTGTGCATTGAGGAGCAATCAAATGCTCTGATGACAAGCATCAGGAATGCGAGTAATACCTCTCATCTGCATGAATCATTATTGAATGCCTGATCACGCACTTCTACCTATTTATTTGCTGGCTGTTCTTGGCCAACTAGACATTAAAGCACATGAATTAGAAAACACTTTTACTTTTTCCACAAGGGCAAACCCAAACGTAGAACTATACCTGGCACTTTTATATTTGTTTATTGGGTAAATGAAAAGATGGATGACAGGTTAACTCAATAGGACAACAGCTGATTGCATTTTCACTTTTAAAATGTCAGTCTGTATTTTGATATATAGATACTGAGTGGAGTAAAAAAATGAAATTTGAAAGTGTGCTGAAGATGGCCATGTCAGGAGAAAAATCTTTAAACAACCACAGGAAGTCTTGTAATCCTCTGTACTCCTGGCAGGTTGGAAGAAGCATGTAGAAATCAACGCGTATTAAATAGCTAGAATGAATCATTTGCTTCATTAAGAGTCTTTCTAAACTTCATATCATTTAACTCTCAAACCAAAAATAGTTACAGTGTTAGCTCAATCTCACTATAACAGAAACCCAAGGTACCCAAATCACACAGACAAGTGGTATATTTTTGCCCATGGTTTTAGCTCATAATGGTTTTGTCACTGGTACATTGTGGTACAAAGCCACTCACCTAAGTGATGGGAAGCTCAATCAGGGGTTGAGGTTCCAAGATCTTCTGCAAAGACCTGTTCCCAGGCATGTAAAGATTTCTTACTAAGCTGACTTCCTTAAGATTCTACCACTTCCCAGTAATACCACTCTGGGGACCAAACACTTAATACATGAACATTTCACGGATTCTTAAGATCCAAAATACAGCACTCCTACGATATAGATCATGTCCAACTTCTAGATAAAGAAAAGACTAAGTTATTTACTTAAATAGCTATGATTTTAAACCTAGATTTCCTCAACTATAAAGTAGATACCTCATCAGAAACTGTACAGTGCTATCCTGCCAGAAAAATAAGCAGTTATAGACCACCATTTAAATATTGGGTCATCTATTTTAATACCTGCTACTTAGTATGAATATTGTCCCAGAAGTCTAGCAGCCTCTTTGAATCTTTTGTTATCATGTCTGCCTGTCCTTATGAACGGAGAGGAAGCCAGGTTCTCTTTCTGTTCTGCTCTAGGTCAGCCTTATGGCACCGTCAATTGGCCACCATGCTTAATTCATTCATTAACTTACCACATATTTCAACATATTTAAAAACTAAACTATTCAGTAGGAGTAGGCATCAGGGAAAACAAATACCTCCTTGGCCGCAAGTCTGTGAGCATCCTGTCCATGTTGTCCAAGCCGAGAGCTGACAGTTGACCACACATTCTACCAGGCAGGGAATGCTCATTCTCTGAGGTTTCTCCAAATTAGACTGCAAATGGAAATGAAGTATGACTTCACTGGAAGAATCATGTTACTGTCAAATTAAACTGCTACTCTTTCATAGGGAAGACGACTCTTTAACCTGAAATAAACAACCTTTCCACTTTTCAGCAAATAGAAAACAAACCTTTACTTAGGTAGTTATCCTTATTTCACACAAAAATTTGCTGTCCCAAACTCCTTTTCATAAAACCCTAAATTTTAGAATAGACCTGCCACTGGGGTATTGGGAAAGTAGGATGTCATGTGACACAGAGAATTATCTTGTTGCTCGGCCAACAAGGATACCACAGGATGATATCTTAAGGAGACATACAAGGACCTCAAATGAGACAAAGTACACACATGACTCAAAATTAGTAACCAGTGAAGTTAAAATGTAAATAAATAAAATGGAATAAAAATAAAATGAACAACTGATTTTATTGAAGTCCCTAAAGATGACCAGCTGGAATAAAAACATACTTATAGTCATGATAGTGGGACAAATTGGTGATGCAGTTTATTTTCCTCTTGTTCTCTTTGAAATCAGCATCTAGAAACAACTGCTGGAAATTTTCTAATAGCCAAGGTAGAAGTCTTAATGAAAGAATAAATCATCTAAGAGACATGGAAAGCATAATGAAATAATGTGCTATGAGAATCACATGCTCTTTGTATGTTTAATTAGTAAAACCTTGACATTCAGCATGTGTTATAGTAGTAAGACATCTACATCAAGGAAAATTAATCATAGCCTGATGACTTTCCCAGTGAATAAGATGGAAATTACCACAATGGGATCTGTGATTCATTGGCAAACCATTGATATTTTAGTTAGGCAAATAATCTGGGACTTTTAAAATATTTCTTAAATATTTGCTGGGTATATACTATTTAGAAAGCAAACCTCACACAGATTTCCTACTAATGAATATGTTTTCTCTTTCTTAGTAAAAGATATATCATATACACTAAATATTTGGACTTGTAGATAGCTAATTTAATTTTTTCTTTTGAAGCAGCAACTTCTTAGGATATAACCTACATAAAATAAAATGATAAAATGAATCACTGATCCTTGGCAGAAATACTGCACACTGTATTAGCTAAGTTGGGAATTTGACCAAGCAGACACCCAATTTCAGATGATCTGTGCCAGGTTGGTACACTGGGATCATTCCTAAGCTGAAGTTAAAAGAGGTGAAGACAGCTTGGTTTTATTTCAGTTTCTACTTACATACTCCAACTATGGGGAACGGGACCAATTTTCATTTTGCAGGTTTCTTACAAAGTCTCTGTGGCAACCTAGAGTAGCTGGTCCCCTATTTTCAATTTATTCCAAAGATTGTTTCAGTGATTCTTATACTATGATAATATCTGTATGTCTATTATACTTCCCCCATAGAGCTTTGCACTTATATGTGGCACAGGAAACACCAACTTTTTCAGAAGAGGGCTGACTACAGCTTTTCTCCAAAATGAAGATAGCTTGTCACCAGGATAAATGACACAATTTAAAAAATTCAGAATTCTCTAATTTGAAACTTGACAAGGAACAATGTATGTGGATTAAAAAGCAAATTATGACACTTATTCAGTAATCACTTTCTACACAAATTAGTGGAGTAGTCTAACAGCAAGTGTCATTGTCTATCCTGTATGACATTACTTACATATAAGTAGCTCATCTGCCTAAAACAAGGACTCATGATACAGTAATAAAATCACCGATGTCTGCAATTTGTTGCCAAGCAAGTGTATTTTCCTATCATTTTGACCAAATCTAAACTACTATGGTCTAAGGTAGTATGACATCTCCTCTTACACTAACTGAACCTAAGCTGAGATAAAAACAAATTAGGAAAGAGAAAAAAACTTCTTCTCTTTGAATTAAGAGGAAGCAGATGCATACACAGTCCAATGTTCCACAACTGCAGTGGGCCACCAGTTGGAGGCTATTGATTCAAGCCTCCTACATCTCATCTCACCAATCTAGCTCTGTGTTTCATGCCTTGTAATTAAGCTTTTTTGCTGGATGATCGACAGCAAGTCGAAGCAAGACCTGTATAACAACACACTCATCTTTTGTATCTTCCAAGGTCAAATCCCCTCAGGATTAACTTTGGAAATAGGAAGGTGGTCATGCCCACACACTGTGCTCTGTATAACTATTGTGAGGACAATGTGCAGTGTGTCAACTGCTAAAAAAAAAAGAAAAAAAGAAAAAAAAATAATGTTTATTGAAAGTGTTAATGTTTAATTGTTTGATCAATTTTATACACCAATATCTATTAATTTAAACTGATCCGATGATGAAAATATGTAATATAACCATTGTTAAATTTTTCTGGCTTTGAAATTCTGCACTATATGTAAATAAATAAATAAATAAATAAATAAATAAATTTTTAATAAAAAACAAAAACAAAAACAAAAAACAAATTAGGGTCTGTGAGCCACATCATACACCATAAAGGCTATGGATCAATACAGAGGAGACCCACAAGTGCAGGATCTCAACATCCTCATGTTACCTGCTCACACTGGTCCATGCTGGCAGGCTTGCCATCACTACGCACACAGCTCAGCAGGCGGGTCTTGACTCCCTGGCCACAGGATGCATTTTCACTTAGCTGGCATGCGCTCCACTCTAAAGCATAGGATCACCCATTGTGAGGCTCAATATTGCAGCCATGTGAGCAAAGTACAATAAACTCTTGAATGTCTGCCCTGGTGGAGATGTAGAGTCCACAAATAATCCTAAAATGTTGTCCAGATAGCTTTGGAAAGCAGTGAACAATTATTTTCTTGCAAAAATAAAATAATGAATAGATTTTAAAAATGTAAACTAAATAGATGAAAGGAAGTTGTCTTCCTCAGTTTACTTTCCAGCAGCAAATAGCCAAATGGTTTGTTAGAATTGTTTCACATTGGCTTGAAAGAAATACACTAATCAAACTGGTACAGAGAATCTGCCTTCAAACATTCTATTGGAGATAGCTGAGAAAGAAAACACTCAGATGCTGTAGCTTGAAGGTTTTCCCTACCCTCACCCAATCCACACACTGAAATCCTGTCAAGGTCAACGTTCTAGGACCTTACATGGTGCTTAGGTCATGAGGACACAGGGCTCATAAAGAGGATTAGGACCCTCACTGAGGGGACCAGAAAGCTTGAGTGACCCTTCCATCATGTGAGAGGGCAAGAATGTGTTATCTGAGCGGTGGCAGCCCTCACTAGGCATCAATCCTGCCAACACCATGATGCTGAACTTTCTGGCCTCCAAAGCCGTACAAAAGAAATCTCTATTATTTATAAGTTTATTCTGTCTATAGTGATTTATTACACCAGCCTAAATAGACTAGCCACCAGTCTTGGATCCAAACTTGAAAATGTTTTCAAAGAATAAATTCAATAGCTAGCCAGCTTTTGTGTCTTTGTTGCAGTGTAGTTAAGATGTCTTATCACACTACATTTTACCTCCAAAAAGTAAAGAGGATAAAACAAACAGAAATTGTGATTTGTTATCCTGAGAAAAAATCTCACAGGTTTAGCCACTCACATTAGAAAAGTAGATAGGGAGTTACAGTAAACTATGCTGTAGTTAATTTGACTCTTAAAAACCACAATGGTTGTCATAGGTAGAGAAGTAACCCACGAGAACCTCTTTAAGAAGATTTTCCATATTTGGTAAGTGATTTTAACATTTAATAGAATAACAATATACAGTGAAAATAATCCTAAAATACAAGTTTTTCCAATAAAGGAAGCCTAGTTGGATTTCTAAAAAAAAAAAAAAATCACTTTAAAAACTAAGGATCTAAAGCAAAAGGACACAGGCAACAACAGATCAGCTCTCTCCTATAAAAGCCACTGGACAGCTACCATGGGATTTACTAAGAGCACTTCTGCACAAGATACCTCAGGAATGCCAATGGGACCATGGCAGGGGAATTCTTTTTTTTTTTTTTTCCAGAAAAAGATGTTCCTCTGCTTCTCAAGGCATAGGGCAGCATGGTCCTCTATACTGAATTCAATGCTGAGACTTAACATGGCTCTGTATTTTGTGACACTTTTGTAGGTTTACAGCTGCAGAAAATGGCAGGTAACAGATCAATGTGACTATGACAGTCCTTGCGTTGTAGGTACTGAACACTGCTACCCATGGAAACTTGGGCAGCAACAGAATAAAAAAACTCATGCGATTCTCGCTATCTCTCAAGTATCTCTAGCCAGTCAGAGCTTTCATTCATTCTTTTTGAGACCTACAAAGAAAGTATAACATAAATGTGAAGTTCTGAAATAATATAAGCCATGAAAAAGCAAGGCTCTGGCAGTGCCATTACATTTTTCTTTCACTAGTAAGTTATTCTTTGCTAGTTAATTTTGTTATTTCAGTTTATAACAACTCAGTTAACACTATTAAAAAACACTGTCAAATCTTTCTAAGCCTGCATAGTTTAGAGATTTCAGGTGGCCTTGTTTCACATACAGTCCAAGAACTGACATATTTTTCTGTGAAAGGACCCTGGAAAAAACAAACCATCAGCCTTTCAAGCAACGCATTCACCCATTCTTCCCATTCTAATGCTTGAGAAAAAACACATTAAGCATTTCTTCCACAATCTAGTGTTTGGGGACAAAACTGAGGCCAACTATACCTGTTAGATTGTACTGGAACTGGAAGCAGTTTTCATTAAGAAGGCAGGGCCGCATCTGTGAGTCCTCTGCACAAGTCCTTGAGCTCACAGAAGGCCGCAGGAGATAGCGAGTTCTTCTCTGCATTGTGTGGGGGTCACAGGACTACAAAAACCACAGATGTCCAGGGTTAGTTAATAAAATAGACGCGGTTATATGTATTCAAATAGATGCCTATACAACTGAAGGAAAGAGACAATGACAAGTGTGGAACATAATTAGGTTGAAAACTAAACCATTTCATGATTTATTGAAATGTTATTGCGTTTTATCTTCCATCTAAGAGCTCTTCTTTTGCTGTGACACTTTGAACGCTACTTTTCTATTTCCCACGTAGTCTTAGGGATATGGAAATTATTTTCAGCAATTAAACGCACTATATGCTCTAAAATAGTCTGCCACACAGTGAGAAATCAATATATATTGAGTGTTTAAATGAAGGAAAACATTGTCCCTGTGACCTCAGATAGTACAGTCAAACAGAAATAATCACACAGAAAATTTTAACGAGAAAATCATTTTTTTTAAATTTCATAATAAATGAATACAAAGAATTATGAAATCAATACCACCAGAAATTTCTTTTTATTTGTGAGGCTTTTGATCTGCAGACCATGAGACACTGCTCTCTATGGATCTTTCAGCAAAATCAATTTCATTAATGTGAACTACGAAGATTACCTGAAAATTCCTAGTACACATGGGCTGCCATGTCCTTTTACAGCACACATGCTACAACCCTCTGCAGCCAGGGCAGTTTGCTTGTCTTGTCTCAGTGCAGCGCTCCACCCGCAGTAGGCTTTCTAGCTCCTCCCACTACAAAATTCTAAATTGTCCTCCAAGCCGTGCTTCATTTTCCTTAGAGCACTAATAAAGGATCACTGCGTTTGAGGTCTTCACTCTGAGGTCAGTGTTCAGTTTCCCTTTTGAGCACATTTCCACTCACGTGCAAGGATTTCCCTGCAGATTTGCTTCTGAACTCATAAATACACAATATACATACTCTCTGCTATACCTGTTCTTTATTGTCATTTCTCATTTCCTTGTGTACCCCACTCCATTTCATTGCAAATTCACTAGGGCACAGATGGATTAGCACTTCTACTTCTCCTGTCACTACCTGAAATATTGATATAAATTACTTACAGCAATTATTTAATCAGTAGCATTAACTACATTCATAACAAGCAATTCCAAATCCTCCAAAATCTACAGAAATTTTTACACATGAGAAAAAAGACTTCAAAGTAAGATTCCATCTATCTTCAGTATGTTTTGTTTTTTGAATTCCTGTTATTGTTTCAGATATTCAGTAAGAACACTGTACACTGACTCTTGGCTATGAATTAAAGCAATACTGAAATGTGGAGATAAAATACCAGCAATTTTTCTTCTAATCCTAATGTTTGGACCAATGAAGCATATATATTGCCCACATAATTTTATTTTATACTGAAGTAATCTGTCAATAGTTGCAATTTTGCACTTAATTGTATCAATTTTATATGATTAAGATGAACTAGGAAATTGTTAATTACATGTACAAAAATATCATGCAAAATTATTTGTAATAATATTTGAACAATTAACTTGAATGTTTATTCTCATGAGGAAGAATAATAACAAGTCATTTACCAGTAAAAGAAAATGTAGATATCTGGATCGATACTTCTGATTAGTGTTCTGTTGTATTAGCACTTAAAAAATAATCAATAAATGTCTGAACCAAGTGAACATGTGTAAGGACTTAAAGCATATATCTGATTAGTCTATGCCCAGAAATAAAAAAGAAAAGAAAAATATACACATACACACACTCACACACACACACACACACACACACACACACACACATCTAATTTCAAATTGAGTATTCATTATCTAAAAGCAAAGTCTTAGGAGTAAGAATGGTTCAGATATAAGAGATTTTCCAGATTTTAGGATATTTATATAATTTTCATAGATTAAACAGATTGAATATGCCTATCCTAAAAATGCAAACTCTAAAATGATTCAAAATTGGAAACCTGTGCCATGTAAGAAATCCTCTTCTGAACCTTTGTAAGAAAGCAGAATGATTACGAGGCACAACAGATGCAAGGTAAGCATTTCCTTCCTTAGATTTTAGTTTGTCTAAATTTGCTGAAGATGGATTTAAAATAGACTCTTGGGCTTAACACGTAATTCGTATTGTCATCTCTTATAATTACTAGAGATTGATTTTCTAGAATGTTGGAAAGCAACATTGTGGCTAGCTCTTTACTAACTCTTTCTCCACAGAAGTAGTTGAAGAGCAGAGGGGAAGAAGATGAGAATGCACAAACATGATACTGTCTCATGTTAGTGTGGTGTGGCAGAGAAGCAGAAGGTAAAGAAGTGGGGAGCGGGGAAGCCTCTATTAACTCTGAAGACAGAGTTTCAACTGCTTGGAGATGGGGGGACCCTCCGACCTGAGATAGGGAGGCTGAGAATTTATGTACTTTTGCTATAGGCGGAGTTTCAGGGGCAAGCTCAGTGACACACAAGGAACTGAGTGGGGCTCCTTTGGGTGCACAGGAAAAGTATCCAGGACTGGGATGGGAAAGAAGGAGGAAGTGGTCTTTAGGAAAACAAGCTGCTTTGGGGATTCAGCCATATTGAACTACCTTTTTTATTGTATTTTAGGGAAAGTCCTACAAGGCGTTCAGGGTCTCACTAGTAGATCAGACTCATAATGATACACCTGTTTACAGCCTCCCAGGAGCTGGGATCCCAGGAGCTCCACCATGTCCTGTCCCAATTGCCATCTCAGTGCACCCCGGGGGGTGGGGCTGGCACAGCAGGCCTAGGGATCAAACCCCTGACGCCTGCACCTGCTTGCAGGTGCTTTAACCCACTGAACTATTTGGCCCGCCCCTGATTCAGACAATTTAGTAGTTTGTACTAGTAGCTTATACTGGAATTTATCAGTTAGGTGGCATTTTCAACATTCTACTTTTTAAAAACTGTCTTTGGCCCACTAAGAAGTGTTAGATTACTATATTTCCCAGTTTCTAATAGCTATGTATAGGAAGGCAAGTGTTAATGTTTCAACTTATTTCTATGACTTATTCATAGGAGTTTCACAATGTAATGAATTGACCATTGGTGTGCAGATGGTGCAAAGAGATAGATACTTACTTCTTAAAGTTTTATGTATTGAATGAACACAGCTCAAACACAAACCTGGATCTCCTCTTCTCTAGTACATTTCTGTAAGGACATATTGTCAATTTCCCAAGTATAGAAGTGAAAAAAAGGATGTGGATAACAAACCAAAGCCAGCTCTAGACTAGCTTTACTCTAAAGATCAAGGCTTAAATTTATTTTTTTAGGGTAGGAGATGGCCAATAAGAACTAGTTAGTCTCTACTACATAAGCCCCTTTTGAGAGTAGGCTTTTCCACTTATTAGTTTTGTAAACCAGGATTTATCTAAAGTTCAATCCTTCAACAATCCCTTTGCTTTCCTTAGCAGCATGGCCTCTTGTCTGACCTGAATGCCTGTGTTCTTCCCTCAGTATAAAATTAGATGACATACTTGTGACCTGATTTTCTCACTTCCATAATAAATAGGAAGATCTCATCAGTAGATAGTCATGCTATGTTTATACATGTGTTTATGTGTAAATTCCTGGCTTGGTGCTGTGTGTAGATTCCATGCCTTAATTTTCTTTCTGTCTGTCTGGCCCAATGCTCACAAGTAAAAGGTTGGCTTCATACATAGAATGCTTTCAATGTTTTGGGATAATCAGAATGGATTTGTGTGAGTTACTTGAAAAGGTGGTATAGCCTGGATCTTGGTCACATTGGTTCAATATGAGGGTTTCTCAAATTCTTCATAATTGATGAAATGTTTTTTTTTTTTTTTTTCTGGAATTCTCCTACTCAAAGCATTAAAGTTGTATTTTCCATCAAATTAACAAAGCATACAAATATGTGAGTTGTAATTTTCCATAAAAAATGAGTATGTTAATTAAACCTTTCAGATAAGGCCAGACATGGAGGATAATCTGATACTTTGCTATTACTGAACTTCTGATTATTACAACCTAAAAGCTGTGACACATCCAGGAATTTAGAAATTTGGAATCATGCAGTTCATTTTCTGTCTAGAGAGGGAATCCACACCTTTGTTCTGTTCCAGGGCTCATCAATTATTCTGAGATGTTCTCTTACTCATTTGGCCAAGTAAGTGCATTCTGTTGCTCCCCACAGAATCCATAATGGAAAAAATGGATACCTACTCTATGAACTTTAGTTTCCTATTTTGAGAATCAGGGAGAAAAGCCCATAATAAAAATATTACAAGGCTTTCTAAGAAATATTTTTAGTGAAATTAACCTTATTTCTGAAAGATGGGCAAAAGGTAGGCAATACCTGGGTCTAGAGGATTTTATTTTTTCATTTTTTTTATATTATGGCCAGCTCAGCCCACCCTGGGGGTGGGGCTGGCACAGGTTGTGGTGTTGGATATCTGGTCTCTGCATTTGCCTAAGTTTGCCTAAGCAAGTGCTTTAGACCATTGAGCCATCTCACCGGCAACTCAAAGATTTTAAAACAGTGCCACGTTTACTTCAAGTCTTAGAGATTCAGAAGAGAGGGATACAAGGGTGAGTTCTTTGTACATCACAGTGCAGTACTAAACCAAAGTAAAAAAAAAAAAAAAAAAAAGAACAATAGACAGGTTCAGTGAAATCGAGGAGACATTGAGACATTGTCTCCATAAACACCAAACTATAAGCAGGTGGGAAGCAGTAACTGAAGTGACAAGATCCAGGTGATAGCAGCACCTGGCTGGAAAAGCAGAAGGGGAGAATGGACACCTGAAGACTGAAGCGGGAAGTTAAAGCAGCAGCTTGGGGATCTTGAGCCCAGCAGGGCTCTATGGAAAACCCAGGAACAGCCTGCATTCTGAGGCACTTAGGCCAGCGAACTGTCAACATTGTCATGTGAGAGCCACTTCTAGGACTGTCTGTCTTCATCCCTTACTGCTCCGTTAAATTGAAGTGAATGGACAAAACCAGAGAAAGCCATAAGGAAGGCAAAGGTAAGATAACAGCACATAATGTTGGGAGGGAAAATAGAGCCGGTAAATCTAGTGAACTGCTGTATTTTTAGACACCCCTCTTAAGCCTGAACTCTCAATTGGAAGTCAAAAAACAAGGAGCTAAAGTGAAAATTTTACAAAATTAGAAGAAAAGATACCAAGAGGCAGAATAATATCTGCCTAAACAGAAAAAAATGTGGCAGAAAGACAAGCATGCAAAGCAGATGGAAACTCTGCTGTCAGGAGATCAAAATTGATTCAGGAAACAAGAACCAGTAAGGAAATGACAGAAGCTAAGAAAAATATAAACATAAATAAGAATTAGAAAGCTCAGAAATTAGGTGATATACCTCAAAAAAGAAAAATTTAATTCTTTTGCAGGAATAAAAATGAAGCTAGGAATAGCAAGACATATAACTAATGTTTTCAGAGAAATGAAAAGGTTAAGAAAAATTAAATCTCAAACATGAAAAAAGAATCAACAAACTAGAGACAAACTGGTAGAGATGTGAGATCAATCACATATCACACGCATGTAAGATTTCATAAAAAGAAATCTATAGCAAAAGCCCCATGGCAGAGATACTTCTAGAAAAAAGGGTGAGAATTTT
The DNA here is from genome assembly GCA_004027025.1 of Myocastor coypus. Taxonomy (NCBI): domain Eukaryota; kingdom Metazoa; phylum Chordata; class Mammalia; order Rodentia; family Myocastoridae; genus Myocastor; species Myocastor coypus. The sequence continues at coordinate 69,518 of PVJA010003612.1, forward strand.
TAGAAAACTAGCTGATTGCAGGTCTGGCAAAAGGCAATATCTAAAATGGACATGAAATGTTCTGCTCTATCATGTAATGACCACCACATATTTACTCAAATATTATGGGTGGTCCCTGTCTTGGTTCCTTTTCTCTGTTCCTGAAACAAAATACCTGAAGCTCAGAATTAAAGAGGGAAAGACTTTAGCTCTCAGTTAGTGGAAGGTTCTGTCTATAATCAGCTGGCTCCAAGGCAGAGCAGCATAAGGCAGAGGGCAGTAGCTCACGGCAGTAGAAAGCAGCAAAAGCAGCAAGAGAGAAAAGGAGACAGAGCGAGCTTCTTGTCCTCCCTTATATGGTGTGCTGGCCATCCACACACACCATCTCCCTGCCTCCGTCTTCCTTAAGTTCAGGATGTTTGGGAACTGAGGACCCTGGCCCTCTGCTGAGTCATTCAATTAAGCTTGTAAGCTTCTCTATCTTCAGTTGCCACAGTACATCAACCGTTACAACATATTTCCAGACTGCCACTAGGGCAATCTGATGCTAGAGATGATAAGTGAAAAGGAAAAAAATCATACAGTTGGTTTAAGTTCAGGTCACCTATACATTCAGTTTTATGTCATAATGATTGAAAAGAGGCACACATGGTGAAAACTTCTAAGAAATCCTGTTTCGAATCTGGTAAATATAAGGTTAACAATTTTGCCTGCTTTTTAAATTTTATTTATTTATTCTGTATTTAGGATAGGGTCTACAGGATCTACAGGGTCTCACTATACAGATCTTACTCACAATGATCCTCCTGCTTTCAACCTCCCAAGCGTGGGACTGCAGACACTCCCCACCACGGGCAATCTCAATTGCCTGCTGAGCATGCTCCAGGGCCGAGCCAGTGTAGCATGCCAGGGATTGAGCCCCATTTGTGGTGTTCTGCCTAAGCAGGCACTTTAGTCTGCTGAGCTATCAGGCTGGCTCTAAGTAATTAGGTGGTCAAATATAGTTGGGGCAAAATGTCTCCTAATGGACCCTAGTTCCACAAAAAAAGTGAGGAAAGCTGATAGAAATATTGCCATTCTATAGGCAATGTTCTTATCAAATATTCTTTTGAGATAACTTGAGCTACGTCTTAACATCTCTTTTAATCCACCCTTTCTATTCCTTTTTGGTCTCTCCCCTACCCCTTCCTGCTAATTTATTGTCAAGGAAAATAAACCACTTCGATAAAATTTCTAGTCTGCCTTTTTTCTCTGAATTAAACGCCATGGTGAGGTTGAACACGGGTGTCTGTCCTTGCATTCCCTATAAATTGGGAATATATATTTGATAGGAGCAAGAGGAATACAATATAATACAATATATCTGGTAGGAGCAATATTTGATAGCAACAGTGCCATTTGTATTCCCAAATCATATCGGTGTCAGCATGGCCCATCAATGGCAGTTGTTGCTCACTAGAGAAACAGATTTAAAGCAACACACACACACACACACACACACACACACACACACACACACACACACATTCATATATATATGAATTTACAAGATTGGGTTCCCGCGGCCACACAGAGTCAGATACAGAAGAGAACAAAAGGGCTGCCTGTTTGGTAAAGATGGGAAGATCCAGTCGAAGGCCTGGGGCTCACTGCACCATCTCCTGCAAGTTTGCATCAGGAGACTAGCATATCTGGAATAAAGGGAGGAAATGTCTGTGCTGGAAGCCAGGGAATGAAGCCCAGGATGCCCTGGCTCCTCCTCAGAAACAACCAAGCCCTTCTTCACTTCCCTTTTATATGGATTTATATACCTACAAGCCTCCCTCCAGCAGGTCTTTTGTGCTGGTGCAGTTCAGTTTGGCATTTCTTACTCATGGTGACACAGTCAGTTAAAAATCATACTTAGGAAAAGGTGGCAACCACACACTGTGAGGCTTCTGGTAACACACTTGGGAAAGAATCTCACCCAAGACTGAGGAAACTTCTATATCCGGTTCCCAACTTACAGGGACTTAAGCACAGAAAAAAACAGGCTGAAAATTTTACAGAAGAGGTAGTTTACTTTCTAAGATAATGAATTAGCAGGGGAGGGGGCATAAAGAAGAAAGGAATAAAAAGTCTGTATTAAAGGAAAGGTGAGGACCTAAGTTATCACAAAAGAAGCTGAGCTAACTTACAGGGTTTGGCATACAGGGACAACAGATCTATAAGGAAAAGACTGAGTACTCAGGGATGTGAAGATTTATCAATATGGGGAAGCTGAGAAGGTCTTCCACATGGAGAGAAGGCTGGACTCCTGAGCAGCTCTGTACTCTTTGCTGTTTTGAGCGAGACAGAATAATGTAACCAGAATGACTCTCAAAGCTAAATCTGAAGGAAGCAGTTCCTCTATCAGCTTCTATACCCCAGTGAATCGCTAAAACATACAGTACACTTTTCGCACCTGGAAACCTATCTAGAAATATTTAAGAGAAGAGCAGTCTAATTACACTGCATGTGAATGCTTACAGTTTGGAGTTGTTCTACAGATGCCTATACCTACTGCACACTATGCTGTGAACTTCAAAAGAATCTCAAACACATACTAATAAAATGAACACTAGCCCATGGAACATATTTTGGCTTACAGATTTAAAGGACACAAAGGAATGTGAAATTATTTGTAAACTATAAGGATACAGTTTCCACAAACAGATAGTACTGAAAACTGCATTAAATGCAACACAACACATTAATAAATAAAATCAGCTCAGGGAGATTTTTCCATTTATAGTCACAATTTTCAAAGGATCATACATTCTTTTCAAAAACATGCATAAAATTGTATTTTTAAAGAACAAAAAATTGAGCATTTTAAAGTCATCAATTTAATCATCCCTTCAAAGGAAAATATTTATTGAATTTGTCTCTAAAGTTGAGTTTCATTTACTGTTTTTGTTTGTGAAAAGTAAGAGGGTAGACAAGAGACATCAGTCTTACTTATCTGAAAATTATTTTTATTTTCAAGTGGCATTACATGTTACTGGGTTGAAAAAACAGTGCTGAAAGCTAATGCTTTTCAATTATTCCTGTATGCAGGTCACTGTTCTAAATACTTTAAATTAACTCATTTCATTTTCATAGCTGTATCATGGGATACATGTATTATTACTAAAGGCACAGAAATGAAGCAAGTACTTCAGTTTCTTGAAGACTATGGCAAGCAAGGGGAAGAGCTCAGAATCCACCCATGTCAGTCTCATAATTTTATGCTATAAATATGCCAACCTCATTCTCAATTAAGAGGTTTAAAATTAATTTAAACGTAGTAGGGCCGGCAAAATAGCTCAGCAGATTAAAGTGCTTGCAAGCCGCATAGGGGCCAGGGGTTTGATGGTTCATTGCCTGGGCCTACCCTGCTGGCCCCAACCCCAGGGCATGCTGAGAGGGCAATGGAGACTGGGCATGGTGGCACATGCCTGTGATCCCAGCACTTGGGAAGCTGTAAACAGGCAGATCACTACGAGTCAAATCTAGTAGTAAGACCCTGAACACTCTGCAGGTCCTTCCCTAAAATAAAAAAAAGAACATAATACAAACACTATTATATACATATTCCACAAATAGAAAAAGAATTATTTTATGAAGCATTTTATTTCTGAAATAATTTGACACATATTTGCTTTGTTGTTACACAAAATACATTTCTCATAGTAGGTCATGATGAAAAACATTACTAAATTCATTAATGTAGTAAAAAAGCCCCATACTTATAAAAGAGTTTTCCATCACAGAATGTCATTATTAGAGTTTTAAAACTGTTTCAATCATAGTATATATATATATATATATATATATATATATATATATATATTGCATATTTAAGCTATATTTTTTTATTTTCTCACTTTACTTTCTTCTTCACTGTATTTCTCAGGGGTAGAAACTATGCTTCAAATACCAGGCCTATGAAACACTTATTAATAAAATATGTATCTAGAAAATTCATTCATTTTTAGTTATGTGTGAATAAAGCACAATTTTTCAATGTAAACTTACACAAAAAATTGATATTTTTGCACATCCTTTCCCATAGGAAGTTGGTGTAGGGTAGGAGGAGTCTGCACCCTGGCTAGATAACCTGAAAATGAGAGGAAGCTGAAGGGTTGGTAAGTGGCACAACTCTTCAAGTGATGGTGCTTACCTTTACAGTCCCCAGAGATAGCATAGTTTTATTTGACTTTATGGTGGTGCACAGGTCATCCCCATAACCATAAGGAAAAACAATTAATACTCCACAGCAGTGGTGGAGAACCTATGTGATGTGTGTTATTGTGGTTTTCTTCTAAGACAAATAGAGTTATAGAGTTATTGTTTTCTAAAACAAAACTTCAGTATTCAACTTACTTTAGCCATGTTATGCATAGACACCATCTATCGTAGTTTGAGGTTTTTGCAAGGGGAGTGACACAATGGAAGACACATATTTAGACTGTTTTATAATGAATCATCCAAGAATCATACACAAAGAGCGTAGGAAGTCTGTGTACAAATTCAAGACCAAAGAATCCAGCTGATGGATTATCCTATGATAATAACTTTTGCCAGCTCGCTTTCCAGATATACACTGGGAAAGTCAAAGATCAGTTATGGAAGCTAAAAAGTCTATGCCAGGAGCCTGAGGGATCTGAACTGGAGTGAAATAATGGAATAAGCTATCCACCAGTTGGTGATCCGCCACACCATCAGTCCTAAAACAGCTTCTACCGAGTAATCCAAGACTATAGTATAGCATCAAAACACATGGAGACTTGCGAGGCATGCAAAATACTTAGCCAGAAGCAGCCTCCACTGAATAATTGAAAGCAAAAGAAAACACAAAGACAAGAAAAATAGTTCCATAGTTTAGATTCAGCAAAACATTTCAATGAGTCCTTCATATTTTAATGATTATGATATGATGCAAAACTCTCATTTGAAAACCACTGACTTTAAAGCACTGTAAACATCAAATGTATAATAATCAAGTCTTAATTTTTCATTTTTAGTACTTGCCTCTGTTCTTTACCATCTTTGCTAATGTTAACTCTAGTGGTCATGCTTAGTTCACATGCTATAGATTCATTGTTGGCTCCTTGAGTTTTCCCCACACCTTACAACCAGATCTTGAATGAATCACTTAAGTTTTAACTTCAAAGGAAAATTCATGATGCATCTACTTTTCATAATCTATATCATCCTTTGCTTGATGAAGAGCACTATGCATCTTTCACCTATATTGTAATAATTTCATAATAGACCTAGCCTTTCCCATTCTATAGTTTATATAGAGTTATCTTTTTTGGAACAGTATAAGTCAGGTCACTTAACTTATCTGTTCCATGCCATTTAAGGGTTTCCCAATTTGTTGGGCGTTAAAGGCAAATCCTACTGTATACCCCAAGAATCTTATAACATCTGGTCCAGCATCACCTCAGCACATCCATGATGCTCTTCACCTGTGGACACACTGTTCCCATTCACCACTGGCCTCCATGATATTCCTAGAAAACTCCAAGCATCCTCTTATCGCAAGATTTTGTCTTTGATGTTCCTTCTGCCCCCACAGTTCTCCCTGAGTCTTGTGAAAATTTTCTTTATAATTTCAAGTCACTGTTTAAGCATTCATTCACTAGTTTCATTAACTGTGCTATATAAACCTATCTACAATCTTTTATGCTACTTCTTGTCCAAAAATAATTTACCACCACTTGATGTATATTAGTTGACTTTGTATTTGGTGTGTGCATGTGTTGAATCTTATCTCTCCCTTCCCTCCAATAGAATGCATGTTTTATGAAAACTGAAATGTGATCATTTATTTTTTCTTTTACAGTACCAAGGTTTAAACTCAGGACCTTGCACTTGCCAGGGAAGCATTTATTCCACTGAGCTATCTCCCTGGGTCCCAGAACATGATCTTGCTGATTCTTGAAATACTCAGGATCTAGAATAAATTCATGTACCTAAGAGATACTTGATACATATATTTCAATTAAAAATAGAATTGTGAGTAAAATTTTAATTTTTGCAAATGAATTCTGGCCTGTATTCAGTCAAACAGAAAAAGAAAAATACCTATTACATTCCCTCCATAGAAACTTAGGATATTTAATGTGTCTAATTAAGTTAATGTATATAGACATAAGTTCTTAAGAGTTATGGTGGTTTTCGAAGTGCAGTACATGTTTATAATTAATGAATTTCATGCAGGTAAAAGTATGGAGAGCAACAAATTTTTGTTATGTATGACATCACAGAAAATCTAATCAACATTTAAAATGGTATGCTATACACTAAAATAAATGATTAATAGATAGACCAGAAATCTGGGATTCTGGGTTCTACTGTGATGGGCTGTCTTCTGTCTCTTCCATAGATTTCAAGAGTCCAACAATTTTTTTATATAGAGGTGTAGTCCATTATGTTCTCTGCTTTTCTTTTCTTTCAAAAAATAAAGAAGTTAACAATGATAGAGTACAGCCTTTATTTGGACTACTATCCTATCTTCCTATAATACTAATAGGAAATATTTTAGAATGGCAACATTAGCCTCAGACTGTAGAAAACATATATGTGGATGATCTCACAGAATCCTTAAACTTTCTGAGTATCTAGCTCTACTTTTAATATCTTGTTTTTATAGACAATTAAATTAAGCTGTAAAGAGTATACAACTCTATAACTATACAACTAAATACTCAAGCCAGGGTTACAATCTAAGAGGGCTGTTGCATCAGAGATATGTCAAGGTTGCAATTATCACAACTGTAATTTACTTTAACTTATAGAACATTTTGTATGAGCAATGGTAATTACAGGCAGAAACTAGAGGCAAAGAAGTACAGTGTATAAGCTAATAATAAAGAAGACTTAAACTACAGAGTGGAAGGGTCAGGTGATGTGCAGAATGATGAAGAAGGATTGTTGCTTGCCTTTGAGGAGCCCACACAGTTCATGAAGATACGCTCCCAGTGGCTTATCAACTTCAGAAAGTTAATGGGCAAGAGTGCCAGGTACACGTCTCAGTATGTGCAGGACTCACTAGAGCACATGAAGAAGCTATGGTGTCATCAAGATGAGATAACATTCTTTGTAAGGTTTTGCTTCTCTGCTGCTAAGAGAAAGTTCAGATAATGGAAAGCTATCAGTAAGTTTTTGTTCAGTTAAGATATTTGAGTGAAGATTTTATAGGCTTTGGACCTTGACACCTAGTTTCTCTGTCTAGTCCTTCTATGTAGGTTTTTTTTTTTTTTTTTGTCTTTTTGAAACTGTGTCTCACTATTCAGTTCAGGCTGGCCTTAATCTCACTTTCATAGCTCAGGCTGGTCTTGAACTCTCACCAATCCTCCTGCCTCAGCCTCCCAAGTGCTAGAATTACAGGTGTGCACTACCATGTTTGGCCCTTCTATGTAGTTTTGAAAGTACATTTTATAGCTAACTCAGAGGTCTTGGAATAGATGAGGGATGTACAGTCCAATCAATCACAGAGTCTGAGGCTGCTACTTGTTTGTTACTATTGGAACTTGTGAATAACGAAGGGAGAATTATCTGCCTAAAATACCTGCTTACTTGCTTTAGAAATATCAAAATAATTCTTTTTAATTTTAATTTTTTTACTAGTACATGTATTTAGTACAGAATCACTACATTTCTCATTTCTCATGGAGAGCTGGTACATGTATATCGCATATCTGAATTCTTTTTCCATACCACCAAAACTCTTGGGCTTCTTCCCATTTGTAAAAGACCTATGTCTCAATTGTATTTTGCTCTTTATTTATATTTTGGGTTTCTCACATAAGAGAAGCAAATATAAAAAACAAGTGGGCTTAAAGAGATATATCATTAAGTGCAATATAGCCTGGATCCTGTATCCAAAAGGACTGTAGTTACTATTCCTGATTATATTTAGGGCATTGAAAAAATATGGCCTATAGATTATCTCTCAGTACTGTATGAATTTTAGAATCCTGGAATTTATTAATTGTGTTGTCACTTTCTTAGAGAAAAAGCCCATACTTAAGAAGGTATATTAAATTACCAGTCTTGCTGAGCATGGTGGTGCATGCCTGTAATCCCAACACTTGGGAGGCTGAGGCAGGAGAATCAATGTGAGTTCGAGGCCAGCCTGGGCTACAAAAGTGATTTCAAGGCCAGCCTCCACTGCATAGTGAGATCCTGTCTCAAAAAGATGAAAAACAAAAAATAAAAAACAACTTACCAGCTTTGGCATAAACTGGATGATGCTACACAGTATACTCAAATGGTTCAGGAAAAATAATAGTTAAATATATATGGAAGCTCAAGTTCTGGTGAGAAAAAGGAGGAGGTAGAGAAAGAGGGAAAGATACAATGAGAGATGGTACAGAGAAAAATGAATATGTAAAAAACTATACATTTTGGCACATCTTCCACAAAAACAACCCCAAAATTTGAAATACATTGGAAATATTTCTAAACTAAAAAATTACAGTACTTTGAGAAAAGATAGTGAAGAAAGTTTCAGGAAATGGAAGGATGTTCCTTTCTCATGGATAGAAAGAACCAACATTGGAAAATGGTCGTCCTCTCAAAACTGTTATATTAAAAGCAATGTGATGAAAATATCATTAATATATCTCACAGATCTTGAGAAACATTCCTGAAATTGATCTGAACCAGAGAGACAAAATATAATTTAACAAATCCTGGGCAACAAAGAAAAAGCATCACCACATACCCTGACTAAAATTGCATTACCAAGCTACTGTGATAAAATCAGCATGGTACTGGCAAAAGCAAGCATACCTGAGGATCAATTGAACAGTTTAGAAGAGGTAGGTACAGCTATAAACGCACTCAGCCACTTTATCTTTGACAAAGAGGCCCAACATGTTCATTGAAAAAAAGATAGCCTCTAATAAATGGTGCTGGAAAAACTGGCACTCCACATGCAAAAGGCCAAGATTAGACCCATGTGTATCACCATGTACTAAAGTAAAATCAAAATAGATCAACAATTTAAATATTAAAACTGAAAGACAAAACCTTCTGCAAATCTTCAAAACATGGTAGTAGGCAGAGAGTTCATAAATAAAAACCAAACTGCACAGAAAATCAAAGAATCAACAAGTAGGATTTGATCATTTTGAAAATTTATTGCCCATCAAAAGAGACCAGCAACAGAGTAAAAAATAAACTAAAAAATCGGTAAATAAAATTTCACTAACTGTTCCTTAGACAAAGGACATCTTTAAAAATTTAACCTTCCCAAACACAAAGACCCAATCAAAACATGGGTCATCTGAGATGAATATATACTTCTCCAATGAAGAAATACAAATGGTAAATAAATGTACAAAAAATCTTCAGTATCACGGGTCATTTGACAAATGCAATTAAAATGATATATTTATTCTCCCCTGAAAGAATGGCTATCATCAAAAAGTCAGCTATAAGAAATGCTGGAGTGGCTGTGGGGAAAAAGGAACCATTCTTCACTGTTGGTGGGAGTACAGACTGGCACAAACATTATTGAGGTCAGTGTGGAGGTATCTAAAAAATCTAGGATTGAAGGTTCAAATAAACCCAGCTACTCCTCTCTTAGGAGTTTTTCCAGAAGAGCTAAATAATCATGTTACAGTAATATATGTGTGCCCATGTTTATAGCAGAATATTTTGTCATAATTACATCCTGTAAACATTCCAGATGTTCATCCCTTGAGGAGTGGATTAAAAAATATATGGTATTATCATTCATTGAAGTATTACTCAGCTATGAAAAATATAGACTCTAGGCTTTCTTTTTCTGTATATAGGACATTGTGTACAGGGTCTCACTATTATACAAAATGACAAAGAGAATGAGCAAGATGAAATCTCAGGCTCCAGGCCCACCCAGGACTAACATAGATGAAAATGGGAATCATACAGCTGAAACTATAGTCTCATAGAATTGAAGACATAGATGAAATGAGCAGATCCCTAGAAAGGTACCACTTACCAAAACTGAATCAAGAAGATGTAAAAACTCACAATAATCCAATAATAGCCAATGAAATACAAAATGCAATAAAAACCTACTGACAAAGAAAAGTCCAGGTCCTAATGGATCCACCACTGAATTCTACAAGAAATTTACAGAAGATATGATCCAAATACCCTTCAAATGCTTCAATGAGATTGAAAAAGAAGCAATCCTTCCAAAATCACTCCTGGAAGCAAGTATTATACTAAACAATGAAGAGACAGCAAGCACAAAAGTTAGAAACATGGCAGGAACAAAGTCATGCACTTACATACACAGGATGAATTATACAATGGTATGAGGAATCTCCAACAGGTTTTTCACACTGAGGATAACAATGAATAATACTAAAACCATGCTTGGAATACCTGTCATTCTGGCCTTTTAGATGTGTGCTGCTTCTAATGTCACTTCCTTTGTTGTTGTCCTCTCAGGTAAATGTTTTTATTTATTTATTTATTTATTTATTTATTTATTTATTTATTTATTTATTTATTTATTTATTTGTCTTTTTGAGACAGGGTCTTGCTATGCAGTTGAGGCTGGCCTTGAGCTCACTTTTGTAGCCCAGGCTGGTCTCGAACGAGTGCTGGGATTACAGGCATGAGCCACCATGCCCGGCTAAATGTTTGTTTTAAAAAAACAAAACTATACTAAAAAAGCTAACAAAAGAGAATAAGAGACAAGGAAAAACGCCATAGGATTGACCTGTTACAATTTTGTATGTGCTTATAATTCTAAATTGCTCTGTTTGGGCTAGGGAAATAGTTCAGTAGAGTAGGCCCTTCCTTGATAAGCACAACTCCCTGAGTTCAATCCCCACTCCTGCAGAAAAAAAAAAAAATGCTTTGGGCAAGGAAGATAACTCAGTTGAATAAGCGTTTGCCTGGCAAGAGAAGGGTCCTGAGTTCAGTCCCCGGTACTGCAAAAAATAAATACATAAACAAACAAACAAACAAACAAACAAACAAATAGATTGCTGTGTAGAAATGTGCAACTGTTTTGTTTTAATCACATTCTATAAGGAATTTTTATAATATCTGTTACTGATAGAAGACACCAGGTCCACGTGAAGTCTAACTCATTTGATATTCAGAAAAACAGTGATGTTAAGCTAAAGGACTTATGTTATAGAGTTAGAATATCACTAACCTTCTCTTCTGGTGGGTTAATAACTTACATTGTCAAACAAGAAAATTAGAGAAAAGGAAAGGCTACAAAGTTAGCCAATATTTTGACCCTAGTCTTTACAGGTGAGTGAAAACTCAGGATGCAAGAGAACCTGTACTGTAACATCCTATAACTCAGTAGTGGCCCAAATTTTCTGTCCAAGGAGATTATGGGGCCATAGAGGAAAGGGATCGACAATGTATAGCGTGTCTAAGGAGAGTCACTTAGAGAGAAAATATTCTCTTAGGCTTTCACAGAGAGCAAACTGATCAAGCAATGGTCGTGACTCATCTAGATGGCTAACACTGACAAAAGTTCTACAAAATGCTGTCCGTGGTTTCATGGTAAATCCTGATGGGATTTGACTGACCTTGTCAGGTACAAAAGTTACATGTTTTGTTATGTAGGTCTTGCTTTAACTTGGCCTTAACTATCCAGCAAAAAAGATTAACGCTGAGTCATAAAAAATAAAGCCAGATAAGTATGCTGAGTTGTAAAAAGCTCGTGTAAACAGCTTCCAACAATGCCAGTTCTGCTTATAACCCACTACTATTTGGGAATATTGGGCTATGCATACAACTACTTTTAATAGCTCAATGGGAAGAAATATTTGTATCAGTAGTGTTTAGAAAATTTATCATGTCTGCATCTTGTACTCTGAACAGCTACTATTAAGACAACAATATGCATTGTATTAACTATTGTGGCTATCCTACTAACATGTTTTGAAACTGTCTCATTGTGTTTTCTTATTAAAAGTAATAAAATTACAAAAAATAAACACAAGTCACAAAAACAAAAACACTAAAGGAATAAGACAAAGATAATAATATAGCTAAAAATAATAATGGACACATTATATCATTCTTTCAAAAACTATAATTCAGTTCAAATTATTCATAGTAATTTTCTTAAATAATATGTATATTATAACCAATTAGTAATGGATATTAAGGTCTGGAGATAAACACTTAATTTTTTAACAGTTGACGTGGATACAAAATGTCATCAGAAGATAATGCTGTCCCTCATACCTCATCAGTCAAAACTCTATGCAGAGGGTCCTTGGATAAAGGTACTTATGCTGTATTTCATAAGAGTACATGCATTTTTATTCTTTATTTATATAACCAACTTTGAAGATCTCTGAAAACATTCAAAGATCGACATATAATAACTTTATGTACACTAAATATGTGTTTAAAATTCTAAGTGAAAATCCTTGCTTTTCTTTTCCAGCACAAAACATCTATTTGAGATGAAACAGATATTTCAAGTAGGCTGAACTGCAGACCAGATATATGAGTTAAAAGCTAGTAAAACACAGTAGTTTTATACTAAATTTTTCATACAGCCATCATAAGAATGAAATTTCGTTGTTAATACAGGAAGATTTCAGATATATCAGAGAGAAGCTGTCATTGCCAAGAAATTAATTATATATTTTTCCTATTTTAAAAACATGAAATACTCACTTCTTTCATACTTTTAAAGAAAACTTCGTTGCAACTTCTACAAAATTATGAGAAATTAAATGTTAATTATAAGTGAAGCTTGGGTGTGATATTTTAAAATTTATAGCTAATTTTGATGCATAGGTGAATGCAAGAGAAAGTAACATTTGATATTAGAAATAAGTTACTATTATATTTACTCTTTTAAAAAAGTAAACTGTATCCCAAATATTTGCAAGCTATCAAATTTGGTTAGCATAATAAACAAAATAGCATTCTTTCTTCTTGCTGTCTTTTTTGCTGTCAAATGTAGTACCAAGTATGATCCTTTCCACTTGTTCTCAGTTTTAATTCAAAACTTAGAAGAATTTTATTACTTTAGTAGTGGCCAATGTGTCCTCAGTCTATTCTAAATACAAAGGTAACTAAAGTCTTCCAATTACATGGCACAATAATCTGAGTGCATGACGCTAAAAAACTAACCTCCAATAAAAGTTTAAGAGTTAAGAACTTCTACTTACTTTTCCTTTTGTTAAGAACTTCTACTTACTTTTCCTTTTTGGTAGTGCTGAGGTTGAAGTCAGGACCTCCAGATACAAGGCAAGTGCACCACCACTGAGCTATATCCTTAGCTCTCAATTACTTTGATAACAGTTTTACTCTGGCTAAATAAAATCTGTGTGAAGACAAATCTGAGTGACACTTTAAATCCCATCAGTGTGTGAAGTGATAGTTCTGTACTGCACTTGTAGGATCTTCTGGACAGGAGAGGGTTTGTGCCGATTGCATCATAACACAACCTTTCAGCAAAACATCAACTGATGGATGACCAACAGCCATCAAAGTCCAACTCATCACCTATTACTGCAAAGAGCAATTTAGTGAAGTGCCACCAGAAGCCAACTAAAACTGGTGAGGCACAAAGTTGATGCCCTTACTTGGCCACAGGGCTGAAAGAATTTGTGCAGCCCTCCTGGAAGGATGGCTTAGTGCAGAAAGAAAGACAGATATGTGAATGACGATCCAAGAGTCACTTCATGTGCTTTGGGTTGACTCCTTATTATCAATAACATTTCATACCTTCCACTAAAAAGAAAAGCTTTATAAAAGCTATTAGGCAATTTCTTTGGACTACTTGTTGGTATATAGAGAGAAAAACAGCAAGGGAAAAAACTTAGATTTCCTTTCGGGAGTTGCATATCACAGAATATGTGTTATGTAGATATTTACAAGCTTGGTTTAGACAGCATATAGTAATCTATAAACGTTATTCAAGTGATTTATGTCACACTTGCTCTTGCATATTAACAATATCAGAAAAAGCATTTAATTTATTCACATGGATGTGCATTTACATTATTTGCAACAAGCCATTTGTAGGGAAATATGCAACTCTTAAACTGAAGTGAATGCATCTCTAGTGGGTTTTCAACAGCTATTAGTGTCTAATAAATGTAGTGTCTTAACTTACTATCCGGGCTAATGGAAATTCTAAGCAGTCATCCTGTAAGCACTTTATCCTCTGAATTAGTGGACAGTTTGGAAATATGCCAGGATTCGTATACTGTGTCTACTATGATAGGGGATCCGAATGGCAAAGAATCTACTTCCCTTGCTGAAAACCTTCTAGGGCATGAAAAAAGAGATTGTTGGTCAAATATTAATCTTACATGAACAAGGATAAATATAACATTCTTGGCTTTTATGTGTTCTTTAAAAAATAAACATATGTACATAAGGTGAAGAGGAAAAAAATCAAAGATGAAGAGAGAAAGTTTGTAGTTATGAGTTGGGATGAGAGTACATGAAAAAGCGAGAGGGTTAGGAGGCAGGAAAAGTGAGCCTGAAGCTGAGTCACGGTACTTTTATGTGTTTTATTATCCAGTTCTCTCAGGAAACCCTTTAAGGAATAAGTAATAAATGACCATGTGATAGATCTGAAGACTGAGGGCCAACTCCGGCTATAGATAGTACAAGTACAGTTCTCATAGTTAACCTTTTACCAATAACAGTGTTGCCCTCAGTTCTCAATAATTACAGCCAGTGACCCCTGGTGAACCAGCAATACACCTGACTGCTTCAGGTGGTGGGTATGTTCACACCAGCAGTTGATAAGTCAGATGAATCAGTGGTGTGTTTTGGTACAAACACAGACAGAATAGAAGGAGATGGTGATATATGTATATAGATAGGTAGATAGATAGATAGATAGATAGATAGATAGATAGATAGATAGATAGACAGACACACACACACACACACACACACACACACACACACACACACACAGAGAACGACAGTAGCCAGAGACAACCCGAGTCCTCACATCTGGAAGGCAAAATCAACTCTATACCCAGCACAAATCCTGCTACAAAATTGTTTGGAGTGCACAACATATTGCTGAGACCAGACTTGGATCTACCACATAACTACAAACAACAGAGGAATTTTACTATGTTTATTTTTCTCTGTTTTGTAATTAGCTTTCCTTTTTTGAATGTCTGGGAGTTGCTTCTTTCATTTAGCTTAATTTGATCTTGTTTTATTATTTTGAGGTTATTTATGTTTTCTGTTTTAGTCTCTTTTTTTTCTTTTTCATTTCTCTTTAATGACTTGGATTTATTATCTTACTTTATGTTTCCGTCTACTTGCCTTCTAATTCTCTTATTTTTTTTTAAATTTTTTTCTTATTTCAGAACTTTTATTTGTTTATTTATTTATTTTTATGGCCGGCTCAGCCTGCCCTGAGGGCAGGGCTGGCGCAGCATGTGGTGCCGGGGATCGAACTGCGGTCCCTGCAGCTGCCCAAGCTTTTCTAAGCAGGCGCTTTAGACCACTGAACCATCCTGCCGGGCCCCTAATTCTCTTTTGCCAATTATTTTTGCTTCATTTTGTGCCACTTCTGTATCAATAAACATTGTCTCTTCTCTACCCAATTCACTTCAATACTCCTATGATTCTTCTTCTATTGTTTCCCTTTCCTGTCCTCCAGTTTCACAAAATATATATGATCATTCTATGCCCCACATCCTTGCTCCTATTATATAGTAAAATAACTCTATTAAAGGAAAAATCATGGCATACAGGTTCCTGGTATGGTGTAGGGTAGATTCTGTTATTCAATTGGAGAATTTCCTTTTATGGTTCAAAATATCAGTTAATAGTTATCACAACTTGCCAGTAACTAGGTACACTTGAGACTTCTGGTATTGTTGAGTGTACTACTTCAGCAAGGATACTATGTCTGCTATAAACAGTTTTTCTCTCTGACAACACTGTGATTGTATGGGATCATTAGCATCACCATAATGCAGTGCCAAAGGCATGGGTGCTAAATCAAATAGGTAACAACTGCAATCTGTAACACATTGTAGAGAGACAAAAAAGAGCAGGAAACACCCACAGCTAGACGTTATCCTTGTAGAACAGTGATTTCATAGGGAATTCACAATATTAGGAATAAAGCTATCTACCATAAGAAACCCTGCACCATGACACAACCTACTTAAGATTTTAGAAGACAACACAATACCTAAAAGAAAAAGAAAGAAAGAAAATTACAAGACACAGATACAAAATGCAACTTCACATCCACAGCCCACCAAGGACAAGCACAGTAAGACAGAGAAAATTAAGAAACAATCACTGGAACATTGTGAAATGATTGCAACAGAAATGGGAAAACAAATGGCAGAGGTTATAGAAAAAATAATCTCTAAAATACAAAAAGAAATGATGGTCAAAATTAACATTAAAACAGATACAGATAAAGTAGAGGGAATTAAGTAGATGGGCTCAGGACAATACAAAGCTTGAAAAGAGACATAGGAAAGAAATAGAATTCATAAAACAGACATAAACAGAAGTCAAGATTAGAGATTTCACTGAAAACATATGCAACAGACGAAAGAAAAGAGAGGATGGAATATCAGGCCTATAAAACAAGATTGTGCCTACCAACCATGAAAAAAAGATGTCTACAAAATAGCAAGAGACTGTAAAATATTTTTATGTTTTGCATTTAATTTTATCCTTTATCTAGAAGTTTAAGTTTCAACAGGATTAAGCAAAAAAGAACATAAAATTCATTAGAGTCAGTTCAAAAGCCAAACACAGTATAAAAGATACAAAAAATCTCATCACAGAAATAATGACAAAAAAAGTTCCCAAACATGGATAACAAATTTGACATGCAAACAAATGAAACATGGAATTTCAAATAGCTATGACCAAAATAAACCCACACTACGACCGACAATAATTAAGACTTTAGCATTTTAGCACAAGAACAGAATACTAAAAGTGGCTAAAGAAAGAAAACACATCACATAAAAAAAACTCATCAGAATCTCATCAGACATCTCAACAAAAACATGGAAATTGAGCAGAGCTTGGAGTGAGATATTTAAATCCTTAGGGGAAAAATAAACCCTCAATTCAAATTGATGAGTCTGCAAGACTAACTTTGAAAATCAATATAGAAATAAGATACTTTCACGAAAAAGAACAATTGAAAACATTTATGACCACCAAACCAGCTTTACAGAATGCTCTGAAAGGTAAAACAGAAATAAGGAAGACCAGAAATACATGAACATAATAGAAAGAAGCAGCCAGAGAGCAGAGGACAAAGAAAAGTAATAAATAATAGGGAAATAAGCCAACAAAAGTAAGCCAGTGAATATCAATTAAAATTAAACGTATCAGTGATATCAACTCACCCATCAAAAGAAACACACTGGCAGAATGGATCAAGAAACAGCAGGCAACAAAATACTTTTGTCAAGAAACATATTTAACTCAGACAGAAATTCATAGAGTAAAATTCAAAGGACAAAAAATTCTACATGCCATGAGAACATAGGAAAAAATCAAGCGTAGCTTTCTATTTGTGGACAATGCAATTTTTAAGCCAAAACTGATCAAAAGAACTAAAAATGATTACTACATATTTGTTAAGGGAAAACTTGAAGAGAAAACAAACATAAATATATATGCACCAAGCACCAGTACACTGAACTATATCAAACAAACATTGACAGATATTAAAAACTGAATAAACCTTAACACAATTGTAGTAGGAGACCTCAATATCCTACTCTCAAAAACAGATAGATGAACCTGACAAAATATTACCAAAGAATATTAGAAGTAAATCAAGCCTGTGATCAAGTGAAACTGGTAGATGTCTACAGAGTGTTACACCCTCCCATAGCAGAATATACCTTCCTCTCAGGTACATATGAGAACTCCTCCAAAATATAACACATGTTCATCCACAAATCATGTTTAAGTCAATGTAGTGCAACTGAAATCATCCCTTGTACACTATCGAACCACAGTGCAAGGAAACTAGAAATCAATGACAAAAGAAAACATAAAAACTACATAACTGTATGTAAATTAAATACTGTTCTTAACCATCAATGAGTTACACAGGATATTAAAGATGAAATTAGATAGTATGTATAATTAAATGGTAATACAACATACTAGAACTAACATAATACAATAAAACCAGTACTGAGAGGGAAAGTTAGAGCAATGAGCTGTCACGTAAGGAAAATAAGAACAAGTTCAAATAATCAATGTAGTGCTAAACCTCAAACTCTTAGAAAAATAACAATTTAAATGCATAGTCAAATTTTGGAAATAATAAAAATGTCTGTTGTTTAAAGAATGCATGAAAAAGATGTGTTCTTATATAATGGATTATTACTCAGCTATAAAGAATGATAAACTCGAAGCCTTCATATATAAGTGGATGTATCCTGAACATATACTCATAAGTGAAATAAAACAGACCTACATGTGTAAATATTGTATAGTTTCCCTAATATGAGAACTCAAAAGAAGAAATAAAAATGGAAAGGTATAATATAGTTAAATGGAAAGAGAGAATTTAAGGATTAAACAATGAAGAGAGAGCTAGGAGAAAAAAATTAAGAAACATAGTAGGGGCAAAACCATGCATTTATATACAAAAGATGGTTAATACAGTGGTCCTAAAAATCTCCAACAGGTTTTTGAAACTAATAGGTAATTGGTAGAATTTGCAACATCACTGTCTATATATACTAATATCTGTGAACTAAGTAAATACACTGGGGAAAGCAATGTGTAATACTAAAACCATATCTGGACTATCTATCATTCTAATTATGCACTGCTTGTAATATCATATCAATTTTTATGCTCTCTCTCAAGTAAATGTTTGTTTAAAAATAAAAAAAGAAAGAAAAATGATAATAAAATAGGATATGAGACAAGGAAGAAAGGCCACAGAAGTGCACTGCCACAAATTTGTAAACGGTTAAGTTCCTAAATATCTGTATAACAATGGTAATTTTTTTCTCACATTCTATAGGAATTTAAAGTTTAGAATATCAACAATTGATAGAAAATACCTGTTTCATGTTATGTCCAAGGTATTCGATATACAGAAAGATAGTAATGTTAATCTCAAGTTCCCGTGTTATATGGAGTAATATCACTAAACTTCTCTTCTGGAAGGTTAATAATTTAAGTTGGCAGACCAAATAATTAGAGAAAAGGAAGGGATATAAGTATAACAAATATTTTGGCTCTAGCCCTTCAAGGTCAGAGAAAACACAAGACATAAAAGACCCTGTACTGTAACAGCATATAACTCAGTGGAGTCCCAAATTTCCTGTTCAAGGAGATTATGGGGCCACAGAAGAAAGTGATCTGATATACAATGTGATTAAGGAGAGTTACCTAGAGAGAAAATATTCTTTCAGGCTTCCACAGAGACCAAATTGATAAAGCAATGAACTTGATTCATCCAGATAGCTGACACTGACAAAAGTCCTACAAACTGCAGTGCATGGTTTCAGGGTAAATCCTGAGGGAACCTGACTGATCTTGTCAGACATAAAAGTTACATTTTTGTAAGATAGGTCTTGCTTTATCTTGTTCTTAACCATTGAGCAGAAAAGTCTAACCAATGGTATAAAATGAAAGCCATGTTAATATGCTGAGTTGTAAAAATCTCAAGTTAACAGCTTCCAGTAATGTCAGGTGAGCTGATAATCCACTACTTTTATGAACTATTGGAAAATATATCCAGCTACTTTCTCTGTGTGCACTGAAAAGAAACATCTGTACTAGCAATGTTTAGACAACAAATCATGTCTGCATCTTGTAATCTGAACAATAAAAACAACAATATGCAAGGCATTAATTATTGTAAAAATAAGTAAACAAGTAAATAAATGAATAGCTCATACAAGGGAGAAAATTATAAAGATAAGAGTAGGAATTAATGCAACTGAGACTAAGAATACAAAGAGTAGATGAATTGAAAAGTTAATTCTATGAAAGAATAAATAAAGTTTTTAAAACATTAGCTAACTTATTGAAAATGAAGAAAGAGAAACCACAAACTCAGTTAGAAATGAAACCACAATGGATGATGCATAAATCAAGAAGATCATCAATATCTACTAAAAACCTATATTTTAAAAAGATATAAAACAGAAAAAATGAGCAGACTCCTAATTAGACATAATCTAAGTAACTTATATCAGCCAATAAAATTAAATACATAATTACAAATAGATCAACAAAGAAAATCTGAGATTCAATGTTGAATCTTACAAAAAATACAAAGAACTAATGCCACTAATTTTGTAACTCTTACAGAAATTGAAAGAAAAGAAATACTTCCAAAAGCGTTCCTAGACATATTACTATGAATCCAAAATCAGAGAAAAACCCAACCAAAAATGTAAACTGTAGACCAGTCTCTAACAAGCATAAATGCAAAAATTCTCAGATAGTGGTAAACAGAATGTAGTGAATCATCAAGAAGATTGAACTCCATGACCAAGTAGGTCATTATTCTTACTACTGAGTCAAGGATGACTTCACACATGCAAGTTAATATATGTAATACACCATATTAACATAGAACTAAAGAAAAAGCCACATGATCATTTTAGCAGATCAGAAAAAGTATTTGTCCAACACTTTTTCATGATAAAAATTCTGTAGACGATTGGAATAGACAGTCTTATTCTCACTCTGACAAAAGCCACTTATGAAAAATCAACAAGTAACACCATACTAAATGGACAAAAACTGAAAGCTTTTACTCTAAACTGAGAAAAAGATAAATATGTATGATATCACCACTCCTGTTCAATATCACTCAGGAAACATTAGCCAGAGAAATTAGAAAAAAGAAAGAAATAGAAGAAACAAAGTTAGAAAGGAAGAAGTTAAATTAGCATTATTTGAAGATGATATGTTTAGTTTACACAGAACACCCAAAAGACTTAATAATCAAACTCTAGAATGTACAAGGGGAGTTGGATGCATTGACAACACTCAAAAATCATAATACTTAGAACTCCTGTACACAAGCAGCAGAATCACACAGATAGAAATCACTTAACTCCCACCCATTACAATAGTATCTAGAAAAACGAGATATTTAAGAATCAATCTAACAAAAGAATTAAAAGATCTATACTTTTAAAATTATAGTATTCTACAAAAGGAGACCAAAATGCATAACAGAATATAGAAAGATATTCCTTGCACATGGAGAAAAGAACAATGTAGTGAAACTGGCCATGTTCTCAAAACTGTTATGTAGATTTAATGCAATCCTAATCAAAATACCATGATTATACCCTCACAGAATTAGAAAAACATTCATAAAATTCATTTACTCCAGAAGAGTCCTAGAATAGCAAAAGACTTAATCCTAGGTAACAAAGGCAAGGCAGGAGGCATCACAGTCCATTACCTAATATTACATGGCAAAACTACTGTGATAAAATCATTATGGTACGGGCAAAAGAACAGACCTGAGGATCAGTGGAACAAAATTGAAGATTCAGAAACAATTACAAAAATATTCAGTTGTCTCATCTTTGATAAAGGGGACAAATATGTTCACTGGAAGAAAGATAGTCTCTTTAGTAAATAGTATTAGAAAAACTAGCTTTCCACATGTCGAAGACTAAAAATAGACAAATGTATATCACCCTGTACTAAGTTAAAGTCAAGGGAGCTGGGGAGATGGCTCCGAGGCACAAGTGCCTGCTGGGCAAGTGCAAGGTCGTGAGTTTGAACCCCAGTCCCACAAAAAAAAAAAAAATAAATAAAATAAAAATAAATAAATAAATAAATAAATAAATAAATAAATAAATAAATTAAAGTCAAAATAAATAGGCAGAAATCTTGAACTCACAGTATATGTAGAGACTTCATGAAAAAGAACCAGAGCACAGTACAAATGCTACAATGAATCAACAAATGGTATCTCACCTTATTAAAAATAAATTTTAGACAACAAAAGAAATTACCAAAAGAGTTAAAAGATAATCCACAGAGTAGGAAAATATTATGGCCAGTTGTGTTTCAGGCAAAGAATTTATGTTTAGAATATATAAATAATTGAAAAAAAATCAGACTGCTCCCATTTCAAAGAATCAATCCAAAAATGTGCTTCTGAGATGCATACACAGTTCTCAAATGAATAAATATGAATGTCAAATAAATACATGAACAAATACTGAACATCACTGGTCATTTACAAGATACAAATTAAAACAAACCTGAGATTTCATCCCACACAAGAAAGAACAGACATCATAAAAAAAATCAACTGGCAATAAATGCTGGAGGGGCTATGCACAACAAGGAATCCTTCTATGTTGGTAGTAATTCATATTGATGCAAATACTGGAAATCAGTGTGGAGATTAACAAAAAGCTAGGATAGTAGATCCTGGTTATTTTCCAGAATAATTAAAAACACATACCATCACTATATATGCACGCTCATGTTTATAACAGCATAATTTGTAATAGATAAATGTTGGAAACAACCCAGATGCCCACCAACCCAGGAATGGATGAAAAATATAGCTAAAATGTAATGGTGTACTAATTGACCATTAAGAAGGACAAGCTTAGAATTGTTTT
Organism: Myocastor coypus; assembly: GCA_004027025.1. NCBI lineage: Eukaryota > Metazoa > Chordata > Mammalia > Rodentia > Myocastoridae > Myocastor > Myocastor coypus. The sequence continues at coordinate 92,107 of PVJA010003612.1, forward strand.
GGTACTGAGCTTCAAACTCAGGCTATTATGCTTGTTAGGCAGTTGCTTGTGCTACTCTGCTGTCTTCCCAGCCCTCAAGAACAAACTTGGGATTTCCACAAGTAAATGGATACAACCCAAGAACATACTCACAAGTGAAATAAGTCAGACTTATATGTGTAAATATTACATTGCCTTATTAGTGTAACAAACTGAGAGTGTAAATAAAATGCAAAATATACAATAGGTACTTTGATTTGTGAAGAAACATAAAAAGAGCAAGAAACATGATATTGGGGGAAGGAAGGAAGGGAAATAAAAAAAAAATACTACCCACCAGACAGTAAATACAGTTATACAGGTAATTCTCTTAGTTCATTGAAAAGAAAAGTTTGAGTTAATATTATTTGGACTGTATTTCTTGTTTATATCTTTCATTCTGAATAATGACTATGAAGATAACAATATACATTGTTAATTATTGTTACTGTCCCACTGGCCTATTGTGAATCTATTTTACTGTTGTTTTCATTTTTTCTTTCTTAAAAAAATAATAATAACTGAATCATAACCACCTAAATTGCTTATTCTCTGTAGTTCATCTTCCAGGAAACTATGGCATAGAGTATATTTTCACTCTGCAAATGTGAATAGCAGAGTTCTCCAGAATGGAATTAGAACACATGTGTGAAACCTGATACATGTTACTGACCCTAAATCCTTTGTTCTTGGTCATGCCACCACTTGCTGATTATGTTTCGTCTGCCTCCTGGTCATTGGCCAAGCCTTACCTACTTCTATACAAACTCTTTGATGATCTAAAAGCTGATTCTTCTATAATCCCCAGATACATTTTTTTCATAGTTATAAGGTGTCTGCAAGCAACATTATCTTCTACACATAGTTTTTCTCATTTTTTGCCGACTGGACCTTCTTGCATTAGCAAATGATTTAGATATCCTAATGATATAGTTGATGCATTCTGACACAAACTACCATAAAGCATAAAACAACATAGCTTGTAGCCCATAGTCCTAGCAGAGCTCCAAGTACTCATACTGTCTCATAGTGAGGGATTCATAATTGAACTAGACACCTATTTGTTAATAGAGGCAGAATTCCACTATTCTAAATGTCATCACAACAATGATTGTATCCATCAATCTGTTCTGTGATCAATTCAATTGTCTGTGACAAGAATAGATTTTTAATAATGTTCCAGTATGCCATCCTCCGTTCTGATAAAATTTTAAAACCACACACCATATTATTTTATGACTATCATTTTGGAATCTGGCTCCAAAAAATCTAGTTTCAAATATTCTTCTTGATAAAA